>JBBDGP010001857.1:0-203454 GCA_037952835.1 Lithobates septentrionalis
GCAGGGAGTGCGATTTAACTAATTTTGGAGCCATTTCGGGATAAAAGGGCCGGGAGTGCGATTTTTTGTCATTTTGGAGCCATTTTGGGCTAAAAGGGCCGGGAGTGCGATTTTCTCATTTTTGACCCATTTCGGGCTAAAAGGGCCGGGAGTGCGATTTTTGTCATTTTTGACCCATTTCGGGCTAAAAGGGCCGGGAGTGCGATTTTTTGTAATTTTGGAGCCATTTCGGGCTAAAAGGGCCGGGAGTGCGATTTTTCTCATTTTTGACCCATTTCGGGCTAAAAGGGCCGGGGGTGCGATTTTTTGTCATTTTTGACCCATTTCGGGCTAAAAGGGCCGGGAGTGCGATTTTTGTCATTTTGGAGCCATTTCGGGCTAAAAAGGCCAGGAGTGCAATTTTTCTCATTTTTGACCCATTTCGGGCTAAAAGGGCCGGGAGTGCGATTTTTCTCATTTTTGGCCCATGTTGGGCTAAAAGGGCCGGGAGTGCGATTTTTTTTGTCATTTTGGAGCCATTTCGGGCTAAAAGGGCCGGGAGTGCGATTTTATTAATTCTGGAGCCATTTCGGGATAAAAGGGCCGGGAGTGCGATTTTTCTCATTTTTGACCCATTTCGGGCTAAAAGGGCCGGGAGTGCGATTTTTCTCATTTTTGACCCATTTCGGGCTAAAAGGGCAGGGAGTGCGATTTAACTAATTTTGGAGCCATTTCGGGATAAAAGGGCCGGGAGTGCGATTTTTTGTCATTTTGGAGCCATTTTGGGCTAAAAGGGCCGGGAGTGCGATTTTTCTCATTTTTGACCCATTTCGGGCTAAAAGGGCCGGGAGTGCGATTTTTGTAATTTTTGACCCATTTCGGGCTAAAAGGGCCGGGAGTGCGATTTTTTGTAATTTTGGAGCCATTTCGGGCTAAAAGGGCCGGGAGTGCGATTTTTCTCATTTTTGACCCATTTCGGGCTAAAAGGGCCGGGGGTGCGATTTTTTGTCATTTTTGACCCATTTCGGGCTAAAAGGGCCGGGAGTGCGATTTTTGTCATTTTGGAGCCATTTCGGGCTAAAAAGGCCAGGAGTGCAATTTTTCTCATTTTTGACCCCTTTTCGGGCTAAAAGGGCCGGGAGTGCGATTTTTGTCATTTTTGACCCATTTCGGGCTAAAAGGGCCGGGAGTGTGATTTTTTTCATTTTTGACCCATTTTGGGCTAAAAGGGCCGGGGAGTGCGATTTTTCTCATTTTGGACCCATTTCAGGCTAAAGAGCCGGGAGTGCCATTTTTGTCATTTTGATCCATTTCGGGCTAAATGGGCCGGGAGTGCGATTTTTGTCATTTTTGACCCATTTTGGGCTAAAAGGGCCGGGAGTGCGATTTTTGACCCATTTCGGGCTAAAAGGACCGGGATGTGCGATTTCTCATTTTTGACCCATTTCGGGCTAAAAGGGCCGGGGGTGCAATTTTTTGTCATTTTGGAGCCATTTCGGGCTAAAAGGGCCGGGAGTGCGATTTTTTGTCATTTTGGAGCCAATTCGGGCTAAAAGGGCCGGGAGTGCGATTTTTCTCATTTTTGACCCATTTCGGGCTAAAAGGGCCGGGAGTGCGATTTTTGTAATTTTTGACCCATTTCGGGCTAAAAGGGCCGGGAGTGCGATTTTTGTAATTTTTGACCCATTTCGGGCTAAAAGGGCCGGGGGTGCGATTTTTTGTCATTTTTGACCCATTTCGGGCTAAAAGGGCCGGGAGTGCGATTTTTGTCATTTTGGAGCCATTTCGGGCTAAAAGGGCTGGGAGTGCAATTTTTTGTCATTTTGGAGCCATTTCGGGCTAAAAGGGCCGGGAGTGCGATTTTTCTCATTTTTGACGCATTTCGGGCTAAAAGGGCCGGGAGTGCGATTTTTTGTCTCTTTTTACCCATTTCGGGCTAAAAGGGCTGGGAGTGCGATTTTCCTATTTTTGACCCATTTCGGGCTAAAAGGGCCGGGAGTGCGATTTTTCTCATTTTTGACCCATTTCGGGCTAAAAGGGCCGGGGAGTGCGATTTTTCTCATTTTTGACCCATTTCGGGCTAAAAGGGCCGGGGAGAGTGCGATTATTTGTCATTTTTGACCCATTTCGGGCTAAAAGGGCCGGGAGTGCGATTATTTGTCATTTTTGACCATTTCGGGCTAAAAGGGCCGGGAGTGCGATTTTTTGTCATTTTTGACCCATTTCGGGCTAAAAGGGCCGGGAGTGCGATTTTTCTCATTTTTGGCCCATTTCGGGCTAAAAGGGCCGGGAGTGCGATTTTTCTCATTTTTGACCCATTTCGGGCTAAAAGGGCCGGTAGTGCGATTTTTGTCATTTTAGAGCCATTTCGGGCTAAAAGGGCCGGGAGTGCGATTATTTGTCATTTTTGACCCATTTCGGGCTAAAAGGGCCGGGGGTGCGATTATCTGTCATTTTTGACCCATTTCGGGCTAAAAGGCCGGGAGTGCGATTTTGGACCCATTTCGGGCTAAAAGGGCCGGGAGTGCGATTTTCTCATTTTTGACCCATTTCGGGCTAAAAGGGCCGGGAGTGCGATTTTTCTCATTTTGACCCATTTCGGGCTAAAAAGGGCCGGGAGTGCGATTTTTCTAATTTTGGAGCCATTTCGGGCTAAAAGGGCCGGGAGTGCGATTTTTCTCATTTTGGAACCATTTCGGGCTAAAAGGGCCAGGAGTGCGATTTTTGTCGTTTTGGAGCATTTTTGGGCTAAAAGGGCCGGGAGTGCGATTTTTCTAATTTTTTGATCCATTTCAGGCTAAAAGGGCCTGGAGTGCGATTTTGGTCATTTTGGACCATTTTCAGGCTTCAAGGGTCACGGGATGCGATTTTACATTTTCAGGCTAAAAGGGATGGGAGTGCGATTTTTGTCATTTTGGAGCATTTTCGGGCTAAAAGGACAGTGAGTGCGATTTTTGTCATTTTGGACCCATTTCAGGCTAAAAGGACAGGTAGTGGGATTTTTGTCATTTTTGACCCATTTCAGGCTAAAAGGGCGGGGAGTACGATTTTTTGTCTTTTTTGACCCATTTCGGGCTAAAAGGGCCGGGAGTGCGATTTTTCTCATTTTTGACCCATTTCGGGCTAAAAGGGCCGGGAGTGCGATTTTTCTCATTTTTGACCCATTTCGGGCTAAAAGGGCCGGGAGTGCGATTTTTGTCATTTTGGAGCCATTTCGGGCTAAAAGGGCCGGGAGTGCGATTTTTGACCCATTTCGGGCTAAAAGGGCCGGGAGTGCGATTTTTTGTCATTTTTGACCCATTTCAGGCTAAAAGGGCCGGGAGTGCGATTTCTCTCATTTTTGACCCATTTTGGGCTAAAAGGGCCGGGAGTGTGATTTTTTTCATTTTTGACCCATTTTGGGCTAAAAGGGCCGGGAGTGCGATTTTTCTCATTTTGGACCCATTTCAGGCTAAAAGAGCCGGGAGTGCCATTTTTGTCATTTTGATCCATTTCGGGCTAAATGGGCCGGGAGTGCGATTTTTGTCATTTTTGACCCATTTTGGGCTAAAAGGGCCGGGAGTGCGATTTTTGACCCATTTCGGGCTAAAAGGACCGGGATGTGCGATTTCTCATTTTTGACCCATTTCGGGCTAAAAGGGCCGGGGGTGCAATTTTTTGTCATTTTGGAGCCATTTCGGGCTAAAAGGGCCGGGAGTGCGATTTTTTGTCATTTTGGAGCCAATTCGGGCTAAAAGGGCCGGGGAGTGCGATTTTTCTCATTTTTGACCCATTTCGGGCTAAAAGGGCCGGGAGTGCGATTTTTGTAATTTTTGACCCATTTCGGGCTAAAAGGGCCGGGAGTGCGATTTTTGTAATTTTTGACCCATTTCGGGCTAAAAGGGCCGGGGGTGCGATTTTTTGTCATTTTTGACCCATTTCGGGCTAAAAGGGCCGGGAGTGCGATTTTTGTCATTTTGGAGCCATTTCGGGCTAAAAGGGCTGGGAGTGCAATTTTTTTGTCATTTTGGAGCCATTTCGGGCTAAAAGGGCCGGGAGTGCGATTTTTCTCATTTTTGACGCATTTCGGGCTAAAAGGGCCGGGAGTGCGATTTTTTGTCTCTTTTTACCCATTTCGGGCTAAAAGGGCTGGGAGTGCGATTTTTCTCATTTTTGACCCATTTCGGGCTAAAAGGGCCGGGAGTGCGATTTTTCTCATTTTTGACCCATTTCGGGCTAAAAGGGGCCGGGAGTGCGATTATTTGTCATTTTTGACCCATTTCGGGCTAAAAGGGCCGGGAGTGCGATTTTTGTCATTTTTGACCCATTTCGGGCTAAAAGGGCCGGGAGTGCGATTTTTCTCATTTTTGGCCCATTTCGGGCTAAAAGGGCCGGGAGTGCGATTTTTCTCATTTTTGACCCATTTCGGGCTAAAAGGGCCGGGAGTGCGATTTTTCTCATTTTTGACCCATTTCGGGCTAAAAGGGCCGGTAGTGTGATTTTTGTCATTTTAGAGCCATTTCGGGCTAAAAGGGCCGGGAGTGCGATTATCTGTCATTTTTGACCCATTTCGGGCTAAAAGGGCCGGGAGTGCGATTTTGGACCCATTTCGGGCTAAAAGGGCCGGGAGTGCGATTTTTCTCATTTTTGACCCATTTCGGGCTAAAAGGGCCGGGAGTGCGATTTTTCTAATTTTGGAGCCATTTCGGGCTAAAAGGGCCGGGAGTGCGATTTTTGTAATTTTGGAGCCATTTCGGGCTAAAAGGGCCAGGAGTGCGATTTTTGTCGTTTTGGAACATTTTTGGGCTAAAAGGGCCGGGAGTGCGATTTTTCTAATTTTTGATCCATTTCAGGCTAAAAGGGCCTGGAGTGCGATTTTGGTCATTTTGGACCATTTTCAGGCTTCAAGGGTCACGGGATGCGATTTTTTTACATTTTCAGGCTAAAAGGGATGGGAGTGCGATTTTTGTCATTTTGGAGCATTTTCGGGCTAAAAGGACAGTGAGTGCGATTTTTGTCATTTTGGACCCATTTCAGGCTAAAGGACAGGTAGTGGGATTTTTTGTCATTTTTGACCCATTTCAGGCTAAAAGGGCGGGGAGTACGATTTTTTGTCTTTTTTGACCCATTTCGGGCTAAAAGGGCCGGAGTGCGATTTTTCTCATTTTTGACCCATTTCGGGCTAAAAGGGCCGGGAGTGCGATTTTTCTCATTTTTGACCCATTTCGGGCTAAAAGGGCCGGGAGTGCGATTTTTGTCATTTTGGAGCCATTTCGGGCTAAAAGGGCCGGGAGTGCGATTTTTGACCCATTTCGGGCTAAAAGGGCCGGGAGTGCGATTTTTTGTCATTTTTGACCCATTTCAGGCTAAAAGGGCCGGGAGTGCGATTTCTCTCATTTTTGACCCATTTTGGGCTAAAAGGGCCGGGAGTGTGATTTTTTGTCATATTGGAGCCATTTCGGGCTAAAAGGGCCGGGAGTGCGATTTTTCTCATTTTTGACCCATTTCAGGCTAAAAGGGTCGGGAGTGCGATTTCTCATTTTTGACCCATTTCGAGCTAAAAAGGCCGGGAGTGCGATTTGTCATTTTGACCCATTTCGGGCTAAAAGGGACGTGAGTGCAATTTTTTGTCATTTTTGACCCATTTCGGGCTAAAAGGGCCGGGAGTGCGATTTTTGTCATTTTTGACCCATTTCGGGCTAAAAGGGCCGGGAGTGTGATTTTTTTCATTTTTGACCCATTTTGGGCTAAAAGGGCCGGGAGTGCGATTTTTGTCATTTTTGATCCATTTTGGGCTAAAAGGGCCGGGAGTGCGATTTTTTGTCATTTTGGACCCATTTCTGGCTAAAAGAGCCGGGAGTGCCATTTTTGTCATTTTGATCCATTTCGGGCTAAATGGGCCGGAGTGCGATTTTTGTCATTTTTGACCATTTCAGGCTAAAAGAGCCGGGAGTGCCATTTTTGTCATTTTGATCCATTTCGGGCTAAAAGGGCCGGGAGTGCGATTTTTGACCCATTTCGGGCTAAAAGGACCGGGATGTGCGATTTCTCATTTTTGACCCATTTCGGGCTAAAAGGGCCGGGAGTGCGATTTTTTGTCATTTTGGAGCCATTTCGGGCTGAAAGGGCCGGGAGTGCGATTTTATGTCATTTTAGAGCCATTTCGGGCTAAAAGGGCCGGGAGTGCGATTTTTCTCATTTTTGACCCATTTCGGGCTAAAAGGGCCGGGAGTGCGATTTTTCTCATTTTTGACCCATTTCGGGCTAAAAGGGCCGGGAGTGCGATTTTTTGTCTCTTTTGACCCATTTCGGGCTAAAAGGGCTGGGAGTGCGATTTTTCTCATTTTTGACCCATTTCGGGCTAAAAGGGCCGGGAGTGCGATTTTTCTCATTTTTGACCCATTTCAGGCTAAACGGGCCGGGAGTGCGATTTTTGTCATTTTTGACCCATTTCGGGCTAAAAGGGCCGGGAGTGCGATTTTTCTCATTTTTGGCCCATTTCGGGCTAAAAGGGCCGGGAGTGCGATTTTTCTCATTTTTGACCCATTTCGGGCTAAAAGGGCCGGGAGTGCGATTTTTCTCATTTTTGACCCATTTCGGGCTAAAGGGCCGGGAGTGCGATTTTTCTCATTTTTGACCCATTTCGGGCTAAAAGGGCCGGGAGTGCGATTTTTCTCATTTTTGACCCATTTCGGGGGGCCGGGAGTGCGATTTTCTCATTTTTGACCCATTTCGGGCTAAAAGGGCCGGGAGTGCGATTTTTCTCATTTTTGACCCATTTCGGGCTAAAAGGGCCGGGAGTGCGATTTTTGTCATTTTGGAGCCATTTCGGGCTAAAAAGGCCTGGGAGTGCGATTTTTCTAATTTTGGAGCCATTTCGGGCTAAAAGGGCCAGGACTGCGATTTTTGTCATTTTGGAACCATTTCGGGCTAAAAGGGCCGGGAGTGCGATTTTTGTCGTTTTGGAGCATTTTTGGGCTAAAAGGGGCCGGGAGTGCGATTTTTTCTAATTTTTTGATCCATTTCAGGCTAAAAGGGCCTGGAGTGCGATTTTGGTCATTTTGGACCATTTTCAGGCTTCAAGGGTCACGGGATGCGATTTTTTTTACATTTTCAGGCTAAAAGGGATGGGAGTGCGATTTTTGTCATTTTGGAGCATTTTCGGGCTAAAAGGACAGTGAGTGCGATTTTTGTCATTTTGGACCCATTTCAGGCTAAAAGGACAGGGAGTGGGATTTTTTGTCATTTTTGACCCATTTCAGGCTAAAAGGGCGGGGAGTACGATTTTTTGTCTTTTTTGACCCATTTCGGGCTAAAAGGGCCAGGAGTGCGATTTTTCTCATTTTTGACCCATTTCGGGCTAAAAGGGCCGGGAGTGCGATTTTTCTCATTTTTGACCCATTTCGGGCTAAAAGGGCCGGGAGTGCGATTTTTCTCATTTTGGAGCCATTTCGGGCTAAAAGGGCCGTGAGTGCGATTTTTGACCCATTTCGGGCTAAAAGGGCCGGGAGTGCGATTTTTTGTCATTTTTGACCCATTTCAGGCTAAAAGGGCCGGGAGTGCGATTTCTCTCATTTTTGACCCATTTTGGGCTAAAAGGGCCGGGAGTGCGATTTTTTGTCATTTTGGAGCCATTTCGGGCTAAAAGGGCCGGGAGTGCGATTTTTCTCATTTTTGACCCATTTCGGGCTAAAAGGGTTGGGAGTGCGATTTTTGTAATTTTTGACCCATTTCGGGCTAAAAGGGTTGGGAGTGCGATTTTTGTAATTTTTGACCCATTTCGGGCTAAAAGGGCCGGGAGTGCGATTTTTGTAATTTTTGACCCATTTCGGGCTAAAACGGCCGGGGGTGCGATTTTTTGTCATTTTTGACCCATTTCGGACTAAAAGGGCCGGGAGTGCGATTTTTTGTCATTTTGGAGCCATTTCGGGCTAAAAGGGACGGGAGTGCGATTTTTGTCATTTTTGACCCATTTCTAGCTAAAAGGGCCGGGAGTGCGATTTTTCTAATTTTGGAGCCATTTCAGGATAAAAGGGCCGGGAGTGCGATTTTTGTCATTTTTGACCCATTTCGGGCTAAAAGGGCCGGGAGTGCGATTTTTGTCATTTTGGAGCCATTTCGGGCTAAAAGGGCCGGGAGTGCAATTTTTTGTCATTTTGGAGCCATTTCGGGCTAAAAGGGCCGGGAGTGCGATTTTTCTCATTTTTGACGCATTTCGGGCTAAAAGGGCCGCGAGTGCGATTTTTGTCATTTTGGAGCCATTTCGGGCTAAAAGGGCCGGGAGTGCGATTTTTCTCATTTTTGACCCATTTCGGGCTAAAAGGGCCGGGAGTGCGATTTTTCTCATTTTTGACCCATTTCGGGCTAAAAGGGCCGGGAGTGCGATTTTTGTCATTTTAGAGCCATTTCGGGCTAAAAGGGCTGGGAGTGCGATTATTTGTCATTTTTGACCCATTTCAGGCTAAAAGGGCCGGGAGTGCGATTATCTGTCATTTTTGACCCATTTCGGGCTAAAAGGGCCGGGAGTGCGATTTTTGACCCATTTCAGGCTAAAAGGGCCGGGAGTGCGATTTTTCTCATTTTTGACCCATTTCGGGCTAAAAGGGCCAGGAGTGCGATTTTTGTAATTTTTGACCCATTTCGGGCTAAAAGGGCCAGGAGTGCGGTTTTTCTCATTTTTGACCCATTTCGGGCTAAAAGGGCCGGGAGTGCGATTTTTGTCAATTTGGAGCCATTTCGGGCTAAAAAGGCCGGGAGTGCGATTTTTCTTATTTTGGAGCCATTTCGGGCTAAAAGGGCCGGGACTGCGATTTTTGTCATTTTGGAACCATTTCGGGCTAAAAGGGCCGGAAGTGCGATTTTTGTCGTTTTGGAGCATTTTTGAGCTAAAAGGGCCGGGAGTGCGATTTTGGTCATTTTGGACCATTTTCAGGCTTCAAGGGTCACGGGATGCGATTTTTTTACATTTTCAGGCTAAAAGGGACGGGAGTGCGATTTTTGTCATTTTGGACCATTTTCAGGCTTCAAGGGTCACGGGATGCGATTTTTTTACATTTTCAGGCTAAAAGGGACGGGAGTGCGATTTTTGTCATTTTGGACCCATTTCAGGCTAAAAGGACAGGGAGTGGGATTTTTGTCATTTTGGAGCATTTTTGGGCTAAAAGGGCCGGAAGCGCAATTTTTGCCATTTTGGACCCATTTTGGGCTAAATGGGCCGGGGGTGCGATTTTTGTCATTTTTTACCCATTTCGGGTTAAAAGGGCCGGGAGTGCGATTTTTCTCATTTTTTGACCCATTTCGGGCTAAAAGGGCCTGGAGTGCGATTTTGGTCATTTTGGACCCATTTCGGGCTAAAAGGGCCGGAAGTGCGATTTTGGTCATTTTGGACCCATTTTTGGCTTAAAGGGCCGAGAGTGAGATTTTTGTCATTTTGAAAAATTTTCGGGCTAAAAGTGCCAGGAGTCTGATTTTGGTCATTTTGGACCTATTTTGGTTTAAAAGAGCGGGGAGTTAGATTTTTGTCATTTTGGAGCATTTTCAGGTTAAAAGGGCCGGGAGTGCGATTTTGGTCATTTTGGACACATTTTGGGCTAAAAGGGCCGGAAGTGCATGTGTGTCAACATGTGCTAGCTCCCATCATGGAGGATCAATGGATGTGTTTCGGGAGTGAAATCCCTTCCTCTCAAACCCCTTCCTCTCACCTACTTTAATTTGGAGGAAGAGGTTGCACCCACAAAACACGTACATTGATATCCCATGATGAGAGACAGCACATGTTGACACACTGCGCGCATCTTCAAAATTTGGCTTTGCAATTCATTTAAAAATGTAAAAACATGTACAACAATAACGACAACTTAAAAATTTGTTTTTGATTTAGATTTTGCCTAAAATATTGATGATGTTGCTGAGTCTTTTTTAAACATCATGGATGTTTTGCTTCATCTTTTCCAAATCACGATTGCACACCATGATCTCACCCATCAGCATTTGTGCACTTGCACTGCTGAAGTGAGTTTCTTCAACAACATCCACATCACCTAAAATAAACACCATGTATTATAAATATGCAGGCATCCATCTATTACCTGAAGCTGTGGTCTTAGACACTGACCTGTTGTCGACACCATTTCTCCCATTTCCCCCAACACTTCCTGAACCTCTGCATCCACATCTTCATGGTGTGTGGCGAGTTCCCTTTCTTCATTCGGAGTGGGGTTACTGGTGTCCTCAGATGTCTCTATTCTTTTCTCTCCTATGAGAATACAAAAAAAGGTATACTTAGCAGACGGATATGCTAGGCTAGAAATAGCAATATGAAACATTTCTTGGAAGTGTCGTCCAATTGTCTGTTTTGGCAGAGTTCCAAGCTGAAGACATGATTTTTTTCCCTTTCAAAAGCTGGAATACTTACCTGTTTTGTGCAAGTTTCACACATGGTGAGACCCCTAGTATCCACTGAAGCACCTGTGTGGGACACCATAACAAGGTTGTTATGGTGTCTCACACTAGTGCTCCTGTGTCCATATGTGTAAACAGCTGCTGAGTGTGCTCTCCTGACACTGAAGTTATAATGAAATGACAAATTTATTCAAACACATCTAGACAACAATGTAATCAACTTATTTTAATCCAAATAGGCATGAACAAATGTATTTAACCTACATCTGGCAAAAACGACTTATTAGTGGTCGAACAAAATAAGAACGGTTCCTGTGTCCACGAACCTCAAACTTGGCATTTTAAACTGTACAACAGTAAAGAAAAGCAGATGGACCAGCATGAAAGCAATAATAATAATAATAATATTAATAGGAACGCACGTCAAATACTTACTTTTTTGCAGCACTTTCCTGATCTTTCGATACTGATCTTGCTCCCTCAATTTCAGGTCTGACCATCGTTTCCTCAATTGATCCTTGGATCGTCGCACCCCAAAAGTCCTGTGCAGACTTCTCACAACTTTAGCCATGATCTTGGCCTTTCTCACATTAGGGTTGCTGTACAGCCCATGCTTTCCATTAGGGATGAGCCGAACACCCCCCAATTCGGTTTGCAGCAGAACATGCGAACAGGCAAAATATTTGTTCGAACACATGAACACTGTTAAAGTCTACGGGACAGGGGCGTGGCTTGGCGCGCGGTGGAGATGGCAGCCTAACTGAGGAGCTCCGTCAGACCCGTGGCCCTAAACAGTTTCTCTCCCGAGTGAATACCGTCGATGAGCAAGCATAATCGCTACTCACAGCGATCCCGAACCCGCCGCTCTACAGTTGCATCTGCGGGAAGGAATATCCCAGAGATATTCAAGAATCAAGCGGCAATACAGAGAGTCACTGCGGGAGGAAAGATGGCGCCAGTGCACCGCAAGGAGGATCTCAGCGAGGACTCCCAGTCTGCTACAGAGGCCAACGGTAGGAGAGGTGCAAGACCTGATCACCCCCTTACTTATGCAGACATGTCTGGCTTTGCTGCAGCCCCAAATTTTATCAAAACAGGAGCAGCCAAGCTGAAGAAAGAAGCAGATTTTTCCCATGTACAGCTGCTCCAGCTTTGATAAATTCCCCCACTGTGTTTTACAATTTATTCTCATGATTATTGCACTCTAAGTACATTACAATCTTCATTAAGGTTGGCTGTGTGTAGAAAAGCATATGTAATGGAACAGTTTTATTTTATTAAAATTAATGTGCAGAGGTTTGTACATGTTAGGGCGGCACAGTGGTGTAGTGGGTAGCACTCTGACCTTACAGTAAAAAGGGTCGCTGCCTGGAGTTTGCATGTTCTCCCTGTGCCTGCGTGGGTTTCCTCCAGGTACTCCGGTTTCCTCCCACACTTCAAAGACATGCTGGTAGGTTAATTGGCTTCTGTCCAAAATTGGCCCTAGTATATGAATGTGAGTTGGGGACCTTGGATTGTGGGCTCCTTGAGGGTGGGGACCGATGCGAGTGTGCGATATATGTAATATAATAGATGAGCATCCTAATGAGACAAAATATACAAGGATAGGGAGAATTGTAGGCACTCACTCAGGTTGAACTGGATGGACTGGTGTCTTTATTCAACCTTATTAACCATGTAACTATCTCTGTTACATGCTCGCTTGTGGCGCAGTCAGTAAAGCATATGCCCCTTTAAGCCTCTAAAACTGTTGCTTCAATTTCACCGCACCCATACCCCAATCTGTTGATTGCGGGTGCAATGCTTTAGGTTCCCAATAATAAAGAAAAATAAAAGAAGAAATGCAATTTTGTTTTTTACTTGCGAAAAAGATGTGCAATTTTTTATTTTTTTTAAAAGGTGAAATTATCCTTTAACTACTTCCCCCAGTTTGACATCATTTGACGTCGGGGACTTATAGTGGCGATATCTGAATGATGCCTGCAGCTACAGGCATCAACCAAATATCTTTTTTCCCAGCCGGCGATTGCCTGCAATGTAAAAGCCATCATAGCCGCTTGATTGCTTTTACAGGCGGTAGGAGGGGACTCCCCCCCCCCCCCCCCCCCCCTCCGTCACCCTCCGATGCTTCTCCGGGCTCGCCCGTGCGATCGGGGAGTTAAAGAATGAATCCGGCGGCGGTTTACCATAGAGCTGGCCATGGACCAGATGGTCGCCAGCCTTCTCTATGACCCTGGGAGGCTGGAAGCGACATCATGACGTCACGTTCAGCTCCAGCAGATGTAAACACTGCAGTTTTTTTTAGCTGGAAAGCCGGAGATTGCTTTTGTTGTTTTTTTTTTTACTCAGGCTTTCCAGCATAGAGGAGAGATGTAGGGACTTAAAGACCCCAGATCTCTCTGTAAAGAGGACCTGTCTTGCCTATTTCTTTTACAAGGAACGTTTACATATGCAGGCGTGACCTGCGTATGCATTCACTTCTGTGTGCGAGCAGGAGGGGATAGGGGCGCTTTTTTTTATCACTTTTATTCCTATTACAAGGAATCTAAACGGCGTTCAAACCACACCTGTGAGCATTATTGCTCTCGCTTTAGTGTTTGCAGCAATACCTAGCACAAGACCTCCTCTGTAACTCTAAACTGATAACCTGTAAACATTTTTAAAGCGTAGCGTATGGAGATTTTTAAGTACGGAAGTTTGGCGCCATTCCACAGGTGTGCACAATTTTAAAGCATGACATGTTAGGTATGTATTTACTCGGCGTAACATCATCCTTCACATTTTACTAAAAAAAACTGGGGTAAAAACTGTGGATTTTTTAAATTCATGAAAGCGGTTTTTTTTTTGCGCAAATACAGCGTGACAAAAAATTGCAATGGCCGCCATTTCATTCCCTATGGTCTGGGCTAAAAAAATATATATATATATATATATATATATATATATTTATTATGTTTGGGGGTTCTTATGCTTGTTTTTATTTTCATAAATGTGAGTGCACTTTATATTTATAAATAAAAAGTTACCATTCAGTATTACGCTACGAGCATTTGTGTTTCACATGCCCTCTGATACTGTGAGTGGAACCGCGAAGTGGAGGACTCACCATTATTCACATGAATGGCTTTGGGATATAATCCCTGAGACATTTTTTGGCTTTCCATTGGTTTGGAAGTCAATTTTATCTGGCAAGCAGCCACCCTTCAATGTTTGGTCCTATCCACTGAGGATTTGGGAAGCATGTGTCTGTACATTCCCTTGGAAAACACTTTCAGGAACATCACTATCTTCCTTTTTTGTTTTGCGCTTTTTGGACTTAGACTTGTTTTTTCACATTTTTACATTGTGCCATTTGTATATGGTGCTTGAGGAATTGATTGCATGTGTACAAAGTCATTTATATTTCTGTCACTTTTTTTGATAAGCGCTGAACTTTTTGTTTATACACATGTATTAGGCTGGGTTCACACCACTGCGAATTGGATGCGGAGTTCCCAGCATCCAATTGTGCAATAGAAGGAGGGTCCAGTGCGTTTTGCACAAAACTGTGTGTGTGTCTTTTGGTCTGTTTCGGGTCCAAATTCAGCCCAAAATTCGGGCTGAACACAGACCGCAAACGGTGAACCAGGACGCACCTGACCCCTGCTGTAATTCGCATGCGGCTCATATGTGAACTGAGAGAAGTGCCAGAATTGGCTTAGGTGGCAAGTGGTTAATGTTTTACTGTAGGCATAAAAAAATAAATACTGTTATTGGCTGAATGGAATTTTTGGCATTGGTATATGTTCCTCAAGGCAGTGCCTACCCCACCGTCCCATGTTATTTTTTTTTAACCACCCCTTGCCTATTAGTTGTATAAATTAAAGGGATCCTCACCTTCTCTGTTCATGAAGCAGCCAAAGCTGTCATTTTGTAAGGCTGCTTTCACACTGGGGCAGGCGGGCTTTGGCGGTAAAACGCAGCTAGTTTTAGCAGCACTTTACCATCATTTTAGCAGCGCTATTCGCCACTAGCGGGGCGCTTTTAACCCCTGCTAGCGGCCGAATAAAGGGTTAAATGCGCCCGTGTAGCGGCGCTTCGGCAGTGGTGCCCATTCATTTCAATGGGCAGGAGTGGTGTATACGCAATACTTTTTTTAATGTCCTGCCAGCACAGCATCCCAGTGTGAAAGCACTCTGGCTCTCACTCTGGGACTGCAGGGGAGGTGTTTTTCAGGTGCTATTTTTCACCCAAAAGTACCTGAAAAATGCCCCAGTGTGAAAAGGGGTCTAAATGTACAGTATACAACCTGCTACAGCAAAGCAACATCATGCAGATTCACCACTGTGCCCCCCTCCAAAATGCTGTTAATGGAATTATATATTTTTAATGTTGCCTTTTAAAGCATTCTAAAAAATGGTTCCCCACCCCACATTAAATGCCCATTGCTGTTTAACTTTTGGCCCCTAAGGATTTCAATAGGGTTCAGATTTGGCAACCAAACTTTACTCATGTTTGACAGACCCTGCCTCAGATCAAATCCAGGTATATTCATATCATCCCTAGTCAGCATCATGGACAGGTAGTAACAACCAAATGGATGATGCAGGAATTGTCAGGAACACCCTGCTTTTGCTGGAGTGCCAGTGTCTGTACCACCTGTGTCCAAGGCTCTCTGTCCATTTCCGCAACATTTGACCTTTCAGTTAACACCTGTACAGCACTGATCATGTCCCCATACTGGGTATCTGTCTGTAGCAATGCAAGCTGCATTAGACAACACCAGCGGTTTTACCATTTTCTCCATTGTCAATCATTTTGAATGGGCTTGTAGGGCTCATTTGCACGTGCTTTGATCTCTGAAGAAGGAACTGCTTTAGAGAGCATTTGAAAGGCAGTGGGGAGATGTTGTATGGTCTCCTCACCACCTGCTTTAACTCCTTGATTGCCACACTAGTGCACCTCAACCACATGTGTTGTATGCTATTGCAGGGTGCTTGCAGAGCAGCCCTGTTCACTTGAATGGGTTGCACCTGGCGGGTGCCAAAGCAGCAAGGAGCATAATTCCTGCTTATGTACACCTGAGACCACTGCATCTGAATGTAAAGCGGGTAGTGGTTGGTGGACAGTAAGACCTCTTTCACACTGGAGGCGTTTTTCAAGCGCTTTAGTGCTAAAAACAGAGCCTGTAAAGCACCTGAAAAAAGCCTCATCTGCTTTCACACTGGGATTGCAGATGAGGCTTCTTTCAGGTGCTTTAGGAGCGATGTATACACCGCTCCTAAAGCACGCCTGCACATTGAAATCAATGGGCGGCACTTTAACCCTTTATTCAGCCGCTAGCAGGGGTTAAAAGCGTCCCGTTATCACCCAAAAAGTGCTGCAAAAAACTACGGCAAAGCGCCGCTAAAACAAGCGGCACTTTACCACCGACTCCCCCTTGCTGGCAGTGTGAAAGGGCTCTAAAAGCATAGCTCAACCACAGGGTTTTACTGCCTCCCAATCACTAGTGTTGATGAACCCTAAAATAGCACTTTCTTCCTATAAGCGGCTGCAGTCTTCCAGCATGTGTGAGCTGAGACTAGGTAGTGGGTGGGGATGACCAACCTTTAGGGCAAAGAGGTGGTGTCTGACAAAAACAGGTGCATGTATCTGTGCTATGTACAGCGCTCCAAAAATAAATGGGGCACAAATTTCAAAAACAAAACTGAGCCATATTCTAGTGCTAACCATACAACAGAATTTTTTTTTTAGCCACTACAGACAAATTAATAACTTTCCCCAACCTTTTGCTCTGGCAGATTTCATCTGTCTGCTTCCCCCTAAGCTGCAAAGCTCTGAGAAAGTGTCTCAGGTGAGACTAAATTACCTGACAGGGAGATGGGTAAAACCTGGAGTGGATAAGAGGATCAGAGGCTACAAAAGGTGTAATGAAGGCGCCTGGGAGATGCATTGCAAACAGGACTTTACTAGGTACATTAGGCCAGTGTTTCTCAACCCCAGTCCTCAAGGTGCACCAACAGGTCATGTTTTCAGGATTTCACTTAGATGAAACAGCTGTGTTAATTACTAAGGCAGTGAAACTGAATAAATCACCTGTGCAAAATAATGGAAAGCCTGAAAACATGACCTGTTGGGGCACATTGAGGACTGGAATTGAAAAACACTGCATTAGGCTCATCCCTATACATCATATTCCTTACTTATGTGGGTGCATGAGAAAACATTAGTAATCCCAGTGAAGCAATACTATGCAGGGAAGTCCTAAGAATAACTTATATATTTTAACAAGCAAGAATGCTATGGTCACAGCATACACTTTAAATTTTTAACATGAGCATTGTAATAACAGTACAAATAATAGTTACTTTTGATAATTTAATATAAACTTTCATGTTGTAAATTTTGCATAGTTGCCAACATTAAAAAAAAAAAAAAATCCTGGCACATCTTTTTTTTTTGCTGTGCATCTAGCCATTGTACCTAGAGAATTACTTTAATTAACCATTCTTTTTTACACTTGTTTACAAGTTAAAATTGTTTTTGTTTTTCTAGAAAATTACTTAGAACCCCCAAATATTATATATTTTTTCTAACACCTTAGGAAATGAAATGGCAGTCATTGCAATACTTTCTGACGCACCATATTTGCGCTGCGGTCTTACAAGCACACTTTTTTTGGAAAAAAATACACTTTTTTTAAATAAAAAAAAGACATCAGTAAAGTTAGCCCAATTGTTTTTATATTGTGAAAGATAACGTTATGCCGAGTAAATTGATACCCAACATCTCACGCTTCAAAATTGCACCTGCTCGTGGAATGGCGACAAACTTTTCCCCTAAAAATAGGCGATGTTTAAAAATTTCTACAGGTCACCAGTTTTGAGTTACAGAGGAGGTCTATGACTAGAATTATTGCTCTAACTCTAATGATCGCAGAGATACTTAACATGTGTGGTTTGGACACCGTTTTCATATGCGGGTGCTACTCGCGTATGCGTTTGCTTCTGCGCGCGAGCTCGTAGGGAGGGGGCGCTTTAAAAAAACATTTTTTTTTCTTATTTATATTACTTTTAGTTTTTTATTTTGACACAGTTTAAAAAAAAATTGGGTCACTTTTATTCCTCTTAAAAGGAATGTAAACATCCCTTGTAATAGAAAAACAGCATGACAGGACCTCTTAAATATGAGATCTGGGGTCAAAAACACCTCAGATCTCATATTTACACTAAAATGCAATAAACAAAATAATAAAAAAAATTAAAATCCTTTTAGAGCCCTTGCACACTGGGGCGGTTTGCAGGCGCTATTGCGCTAATAATAGCGCCTGCAAACCGACCCGAAAGTGCCGCTGCTGTGTATCCAGTGTGAAAGCCCCGAGGGCTTTCACACTGGAGTGGTGCGCTGGCAGGACGGTAAAAAAAGTCCTGCCAGCAGCATCTTCGGAGCGGTGAAGGAGCGGAGTGTATACCGCTCCTTTACTGCTCCTGCCCATTGAAATCAATGGGACGGCGCGGCTATACCGCCGGCAAAGCGCCTCTGCAGAGGCGCTTTGCGGTGGTATTTAACCCTTTCTCGGCCGCTAGTGGGGGGTAAAACCGCCCCGCTAGCGGCCAAATACCGACGGTAAAAGCGTTTTACCGCCGCCCCCGCCCCAGTGTGCAAGGGCTCTAAGAGCTATGGGCGGAAGTGATGTTTGACGTCGCTTCCGCCCTCCCATGTCATGGAGCTGAGCAGGGGCCATCTTCCCCTCAGTTGGCAGCCAGGCATTCACAGGAGAGGATGCGATCGTCTCCGCCGCTACCATTGGGTCCGGTAAATGGCAGAGACAACCGGAACGCAGCGGGGGGGCACTTCTCCCGCCGCCGATAAAGGTGGTCTTGCAGCGAATCTGCCACGGAGACCACTTTTATATTAAAGAGAAATGCACGCCGTTCCTGAAAATTCTGGGGTTATGGCAGCTAGCTGCTGCCATAGCCCCGGTATTTAGAGTCAAAGTACCGACGTACGGGTGTGGCGATTTGTGTGAAGTGCTAAAAGGCAGGTGATTTGTTTAAAATGAGGGTGGTTCTGGAAGAGGCATATGATTAATGTGGCGTACACGCTATAACTAAATCAGGCAAATGATTGTCCGATTTTCCTCGTTGTTTCACAGCAAATTGGAAACTGATGAAAAAAAATTTGTACAGAAATTCTCGTACGACAAATACTTTTTATTAGCTATTTGCAGTATGGTCCTTTCCTCTTGCCTCCTATATGATTGAGCCCACGCTGAGAGCTACAGATTTGGAGTGCACAGCCAGTGGGAGCGGTGCCACTTATAACACTGCAAAGCGCATATAGACCTCCTGTAATTAGTGAGGTCCATTCAAGCAGGTGAGAAGACACCCATAGGTGGGGTGAAGAGCACTGTGGTGATCAGAGGCAATTACTGAAGATCTTTTGGTGTATGGGACTGCAACCCTTTTTTCACGGACATTGAATCATTTATTTATGGACTGTGTATATATATATTTAAAAGAAAAGATGGCGTAAATTTGTTATATACAGATGATTCTTACACTGTTTTCAGATTTTTATTTATGCACTATAATTTTAAAGCACTATATTGAATCAGAGCGCTGAACTTTTTTTTTTTTTTTGTGACTATATATATTTATTGAATTTTGTACAGGTGGTTGGATGCATAGTGGTGTTTAGCTGCTTCCTATAGTATATAGTGTTGAGAAATAGGTGGTTTATATACACCACCTATTGACTGCTGTTGGTGGTCAGTAGGGGGGAGAAGTGCCCTCTATCTGTAGTCAATGGGGGGAAAAAAGGTTAGCTGTCTGTGTACTTGGGAATGCCCACTATATCTGGTCGGTGGTATGAAAAAAATGGCAACTATATTTGGAAAATGGGGGAAAATATGCCCACTATTTGTCGACAATGGGGGGAAATGCCCACTATCTGTGCTCAGCGGGGGCAAAAAATGCCTGCTCTTTCTGGTCAATGGGGAAAAAAATGCCCTCTATCTGTGGTCAGTGGAGTAAAAATGCTCACTACCGGTTGTCAGTGGGGGAGGAAATGTCTGCTATTTGTGGACAATGGGGGAAAAATGCTCTCCATTTATGGACAATGGGGGAAATGCCCACTATCTGTGGTCAATCTGAGGAAAAAATCTCTGCTATCAGTGGTCAGTGTGGGGGATGCCCTCAATCTGTGGTCAATGGGGGGGGCTACTATCTGTGTACATGGGGGAGGGGGGTGATGCCCACTATCTCTGGTCAGTGGGATAACAAATGCCCACTATATGTGGGAAATGGGAGGAAAATTTGCCCACTATCTGTGGTTAGTGGGGGGGGGGGGGATACTCACAATCTCTGGTCAATGGGGAGAAAAAATGCTAGCTATGTGTGAACTATTGGGGGAAAATGTATGCTATCTTTGGATAATGGGGAGAAAAAAAGCCTGCTATCTCTGGTCAGCGGAGAAAACATGCCCACTATCTGTGGTCAGTGGGGGAAAAATGCCTGCTATTTGTGGACAATGGGGGGAAATATGCCCACTATTTGTGGTTTATTGGGGGAAAAATGCCCGCTATCTCTGGTCATGGGGGAGAAAAATGCCTACTATCTGTGGTCAATGGGGGGGGGGGAAGGGTCGCTAGCTGTGGTCAGTGGAGAAAACATGCCCACTATCTTTGGCCAGTGAAGAAAACATGCCCACTATCTGTGGTCAGTGGGGGGGGGGGGGGGGATGCTCACTACCAGTTGTCAATGGAGGAAAAATGGTTGCTATTTGTGGACAATGGGGGGGGAAATGTTCCCCATCTGTGGGAGGATACAATGCCTGTTATCTGTGGTCAAATAGGGAAAAATACCCAGTATCCAGGGTCAATGGGAGGATAGTGGTGCTCAGTGTGGGACTGATTACCTGTCTTATGCTGTCTTTTTTTTGGAGGCTATGGGGAGCGCCCTCTGCCGATGTTACCTACCACCATGGCTGGTGTCCTTTCACATGTCCATGCTTGGCTGCACTTGTTGCTAATGCTGCTGGACTCCTCCAACTAAAGTTGCAGACTGTCTGCTCAGCAACATGACTCACATTGACAGGGCAATGTAAGGGAGAAGCACAGGGTCCTTCAGCTGCTGGTTGTCTGTCCAGAGAGGTGTCTGTTTTTTTTATTTATTTATTTTTTGGACACTAACACAATATAAACCCTGAACAGCAAAAGTTGGACAAAAAAATCTAAAGTGCAGGCAGTTTGTAGTGTCAGGACCAGGGAGAGAGATGAGGGGCACACCTCAGGACTCAATGTGGGACAGCAAAAAAAAAAAAAGAGGGGCTGTCCTGGCAAATCCGGGACGATTGGCAAGTATGAGGTATGTGCGCTGTTCTTTAAAAAAAAAAAAAAACCTATGCTGCTAGAGGTAGTAGTACAAAGGTAAATGAACACGTAAAATGATATAAACATATAAAAAACCAGAAACAATATAAGAATAAGTACAATTATTATAGAGCACTTCTATACCCAATAGGTGCAGTGTGATTTTCTACAATAATCAGTGGTAATAGCAAAGTGCAAGAAAATCATTCAATAAAGACTTAAGGCCAGATGTGATAAGTATCTTACTGGAAACACTAAAATCAATATACAATCACTAAAAACCTCAATGGATCGTGCAAGTAGGCAAAAAACATTGTGCAAAAAACAGCAATGAATAAATTAAATGTGCAACGTGCAATATGTGCAAAAATCGCAAATGCAGTGTATAATAAACATATAACCAAAATAAGTCCACTGTAGAACCTGTGAAAATTCAAACAAAGGCAAACGTGTGCAAAATATATAATGGGACTGGGAATGTAGTCCAATGCGATTAAATCCTCTTAATGTGGTTAATCCTGGATTTCAACGCACAATATAAGAAAATAGAAAAAATTCTCAAACGACATTGGCACATCCTTCTGGCAGACAAACAACTACAAAACACTCTACCCACTAACCCTAAGTTTATATATAAGAGAGCACCTACCATTCGCGACAAAGTGATTAAGAATATAATAGATCCACATAAGAGGAATTTTACCTTTTTTTACCGGAAACGGTTTCTATCCTTGCAAGAGATGTTTTGCATGCTTGAGAACTAGACGTCTGAACGAAAAGAAATGTAATTTTATGTCCACAAGCATGGGAGACACGTATGATATAAAAACTTCATCTGTTGTAATACGGAAGAAGCAGTATACGCCCTGGAGTGCAGTTTTGGCCTGCAATATGTCGGCTGCACAAAAAGACCCTTGAAGGTACGCATTAAGAAGCACGTTCAAAATATTCTGAGTGGATACGATAAACATAGTGTGTCCAAACATTTCCTTTTATACCACAATAAAGATCCCTCCCATCTGAAATTTTGGGGAATAGAACCATATATCAAACATTGGCGGGGGGGGACACAAAGTTAGGACCCTCAGCCAGTTGGAATCAAAATGGATATTTACATTAGATACTTTCTAGCCCAGAGGCCTCAATATCGAATTTGACCTCAGTTGCTTTCTTAGCGACTTTTAATTATGCGTCTTTTCCCCCCATGCTGGTTTTAGCGATTTTTAGATTTTTTGTTACTTTTCAGTGGGCTCTTTGTTTTTCCCTTCCCCCCTCCCCCTCCTCTCTCTCCCCCCTTCCCGTGCGGTCACCTATCCTGCTCATTTAATTTTAATTTTATTTTTGTGAGACTTATTTGATCCTCATTTATTGTAGCAGGTAAAGTTTGTATCTTTTGCCTGTGTGATTTTACGTATTTTGCACATGTCAGTGCTGCAGTCTAAGAAATATATAAAAAAACCTGTATCTGTGGCGAATGGGTCCGGATAATTAATAAAATTATTTTAACATATTTCTAGTTTTTTTTTTATTTGTTTTTTTTAATACTGCTATTTTTTGGTCATTTCCGAAAATATTTCATATTCTGCGAGATTGTTTTATTGCGTTTTTGTGATAGCAGTCCGTCATGTCAGCACCCTTAGTATGTATCTCTGCTTTTGATACTCTGCTGATAGTTCTCCCTTCTCTTAGATTAATGCCGCACCCATCCCATGTAGGATCTGGGTATTGGCCATGCCCCTCCTGGTATCAAATAGGCTGTGATCGGCGGCTGGGTTATGTAGTGATAGACGACCTAGAAAATGGCGGCGCCCATGAAAATGGCCGCCAATACTATTACTATATAGAGCTACGGAAAATTGAACTTAATAGGAGATACTATTTAAGGACACCTATGATGCCTCCCTTTACCCCTGATGAAGTCACATGACGGTGACGTCACGTGTAGGGACGGGATAGGCATCCAAGACTGATATATGCACACGAGCTCGTAGGAGATACATTTTCTGTGTGTTTTTTTTCTTGTAAGTGAAGTGAGTACCCTCACTATTGTTTTAATAAAAACCAACCTCTGATTGAAATACTACACTATTTGGCCCCTTCTTTCCTTTAATCCCCCTCCTTCTGCACTGAGAGACAAAGACCCACTAACAGCTCCATCCAGCCCAGGAATCTAAGTGAGAGGCAGTTAGGAGTACAAGGGAGAAGCAGCCATTACCAGCAACTTTATGCGGTTACCTCTTTACCGCAAGGTAAGAGGCCACTTCACACCACTGTGTGTCCTGTGCATGAAGAGGAGATCACCCCCATGCTCTCAGCACCTTATTGCACTTTTTTGCACATTTTCTGATTAGCCACATTAAGAGGATTTAATCGCATTGGACTACATTCCCAGTCCCATTATATATTTTGCACACGTTTGCCTTTGTTTGAATTTTCACAAGTTCTACAGTGGACTTATTTTGGTTATATGTTTATTATACACTGCATTTGCGATTTTTGCGACTTTTGCACATAGTGATTGCACGTTGCACATTTAATTTATTAATTGCTGTTTTTTGCACAATGTTTTTTGCCTACTTGCACGATCCATTGAGAGTTTTAGTGATTGTATATTGATTTTAGTGTTTCCAGTAAGATACTTATCACATCTGGCCTTAAGTCTTTATTGAATGATTTTCTTGCACTTTGCTATTACCACCGATTATTGTGGAATATCACACTGCACCTATTGGGTATAGAAGTGCTCTAAATTCATTGTACTTATTCTTATATTGTTTCTGTTTTTTTATATGTTTATATCATTTACATGTTCATTTACCTTTGTACTACTACCTCTAGCAGCATAGGTTTTTTTTTTTTTAAAGAACAGCGCAGCACCAATTTTTACATAACTTATTTCTATTGCTGTATGGGCTGAGTTTGACCTATATTCGGTGCTTGCAGCAGTTCAACGTTCATTGCCCTTCGTTTACATGGTAGCGCAGGAATAACTATACATTTCAGATTGGCAAGTATGGTTCAGCCTGTCTGCTGGCCTTCCCCTTCCAGGATATGCAATAAGTTTTGCTGCTTCTCCTCTGCTGTTTAATTTCAACTTCTAAGAACTACATATCCCACAGTACCTTGCTGCCTGCAAGCAGTGATTCCTGTCCTGACATCTGGAACTCCTACTTCTCTTCATCATCCCTCTGTAGTTCAGAAGGCAGGCTCTGTGAAATGTGCGATACAACAGTGCCTACTCACAGGGTAAAGTGAATACGTGTCTTAGAATTTAAGGGTTCTAAAGCACTATTCCCAATGCACACATTCCTGCAGAAATGGTTGTGTAAATGGGTGCTGCAGCGACCACCGGCTGGAACTGAAATACAAGCAGAGCGGAAGAATGTCACCAGCACACCATAGATCCCCAGAAAAGATTTAAAGCTTTATTCAGTAATCACATCATTATAGCAGAAGCAACGTTTCGGAGCCTTGCAGGACCCCTTCATTGTGTCACAAGCTTGATGAAAGGGTCCTGCAAGGCTCCAAAACGTTGCTTCTGCTATAGTGATATGATCGCTGAATTAAGCTTTGGACCAGTTCTGGAGATCCATGCTGTGCTGGTGACATTCTTCCACTTCAAGAAAGTACATGTGTGGGATCCTCACAAAGTTTACAAATTTCAAAATTGTTCAGATTAATAGGAGTAGGTTAGAAATAATTGAAACACAATGTAGAAATGAATATATGATTTAAAGTTTGATGATAGATATGCCCTAACTACTTGCCGCTCGCCCACAGTCAAATGACGGCGGGGCGGTGCAGCTCTTTTTCTGGGATGCCGTCATATGACGGCGGCCCAGAACGGCTGCTGTCGCTCGCCCGTGGGGTCGCGCGACGATCACTCTGTGTTGTTAGGACACGGTGCAACCCCGATCTGTGTAAAGAGCCGCGTCTGCGGCTCTTAAACCATGTGATTGGCTGTGTCCAATCACAGCTGGTCTCATGTAAACGTGGAGATGCCGGTAATCGGCTCTCCTCGCCTCACACTGACAGAGTGTGAGGAGAGGAGAGCCGATCACTGGCATCTCCTCACAGGGGGACATGTAGTGATGTAATCAGGGCACTGAACATCAGTGCCCTGGTTACAATAAATAACTACAGTGTAACAATACAGTGCCCACCAATGCAAGCATACAAGTGCCACAAATCAGTGCTGGCAATCAGTGCGCCTATCAGTGCTGCCCATCAATGCCCATCACTGCTGTCCATCAATGCCCATCAGTGCCACCCATCAATGCCCATCTGTACCGCCTATGCATGCTGCCTATCAGTGCCACCTATCAGTGCCCATAAGTGCGGCATATTATTGCCTCCTCATCAGTGCCACCTCATCAGTGCCCCTGTTTTGTAAAAAATAAAAAACCCAGCAGTGATTAAATACCACCAAAAGAAAGCTCTATTTGTGTGATGAAAATGATAAAAAACTTGTTTGGGTACAGTGTTGTATGACCACGCAATTGTCATTCAAAGTGCGACAGCGCTGAAAGCTGAAAAATGGCTTGGGCAGGTAGGGGGTGTTAGTGCACGGTAGGCAAGTGGTTAAAGGGGCTGTAAACCCTCGTGTTTTTTCACCTTAATGCATCCTATGCATTAAGGTGAAAAAACACCTGGCACTGACCAGCCCACTAGCCCCCCATTTTACTTAACTGAGCCCACGTATTTACCCCATCGGGGACACTCTGTCCCTCTCTCCACGGGGTCCTGGCTCTTGATTGGATAGATTGATAGCAGCACAGGCATTGGCTCCCGCTGCAGTCAATCAAATCCAATAATGCGGGCCCTGTGGGGGTGGGGCCTATGGACACAAATGCTGGACTCAGGAGCAGGCCCGCATGGTAACCCCCCGGGGGTTATCTGATGTGGGGAGGAGCCGCGAGAGCTGCCGAGGGACTCCAGAGGAGGATGTTCGGGGCCACTCTGTGCAAAACGAGCTGCACAGTGGAGGTAACTATGAAATGTTTGTTATTTCAAAAAAATTAAATACGAGCCTTTACAATCACTTTAACCCCTCTACTGCCACGAAAGCTAGCCAGAGTTTTACACACACACTCTGAGTGCATATAAATCTGACAAGCAAACTGCTGGCCTTCAGGTAGAATAAACCTTGCAGCTGTACAACCACCAGATTGCTTCCATGGACTCCTAGTACATTCGCCATCCCGCCATGTTTCCGGGTCTTAGTTATCTCCTTTAGATTGTAAGCACTCGGAAGCAATCTGAGCTCCATTAGCTTCAGTGGAGTGTAAGCGAGACATCAAGAAACTATTAGGGCCGGTTCACACTGGTTCGACATGCGCTCCAACTTCCAGAACACAAGTTGCATGACATGTCAAAATGAATAGTTCCCTATGAGAGCCATCTTAACTTCTTTGACTTGTGTCGGTTCAACTTTGAAAATGCTCCCTGCACTACTTTGGCCTGACTTGGGCACGATTTCAGCCCATTGATTTGAATGTAGGTCGCATCCAAGTCGGATCATCATCTTAACTGATCCTACTTGTGGCATGCGACTTGTGCTCTGAGGATCTTGATGTGAAACCCCACGCCAAAATTGAAAAAAAGGGCGTGGGCCCCCCAAGACCATACCAGACCCTTCGGTTTGGAATGGATATTTAGAGAAAACCCCACGCTAAAATAAAATGTGAAAAAAAGAGGCTTGGGGTCCCCCCAAAATCCACACCAGACCCTTATCTGAGTATGTAGCCTGCAAGGCCAGGAAGGGGGGGGCGAGCACCCCCTGTCCTGGAACACTTTAGACCACATGCCCTCAAAATGGGGCAGTGGGTGCGGTGGGACAGAGGGGCTCTGCGCCCCCCCACCCCAAAGCACCTTGTCACCATGTTGATGGGGACAAGGGCCTCTTCCTGACAACCCTGAGCAGTGGTTGTCAGGGTGTGCACGCAGGGGGCTTATCGGAATCTGGAAGCCCCCTTTAAGAAGGGGGCCCCCAGATCCCGGCTTTCCCCTATGTGAATGAGTATGAGGTACATTTTTGGGTGTGAATGGGTAGTGGTACAAAGTACAGTGTTACAAAAAAAAACAAGAGAAGGTTTTGGAAAAATGCTTTATTAAAAATTAAGAATGTCCCCCATCGTAGCTCTGTGTCTTCTTCCTCCAGTCTTCTCCCTCCACTTCTTCTCCCGGTTCTTCTCCCTCCACTGATGACTTCTTCCTCCACGGATCCAGTCTTCCTCTGAATCTGCCTCCCTCGGTTATGTCAGGTCCGTTGTCTGCCATTTCTTATGCAGCCATGGGGTGTGGCCATCCGGGGGCGTCAGAGGGTAGGGTCCCAGTGTAACATCATCAGGGGTGGGGTGTCCAGGTGTTGTCCCCGGATGGCCACGTCCCATGGCTACATAAGAAATGCCAGACACCAGACCTGACATAAGAGCGGGAGGCAGATTCGGAGGAAGACTGGGTCGGTGGAGGAGAAGTCATCGGCATAGGGAGAAGAACTGGGAGAAGAAGCAGAGGGAGATGAAGAATGTCCCCCATCTTAGCTCCGTGTCTTCTCCCTCCGATTTCATTTTTAATGAAATACTTTTTCAAATCTCTCTTGTTTTTTTGTAACACTACACTTTTTTGGGGGGTGAATGGGTAGGGGTACAATGTACCCCATACTCTTTCACATGGGGGGCGGATCTGGGGGCCCCCTTGTTAAAAAGGGACTTCCAGATTCCGATAAGCCCCACGACTGTGAGAATACGAATTGTGATATATGTTATATATTAATGGCTGCAAACTAGGTATTGTTTTTGGATACGCCAACAGATGTGGATGACATGTGAGTAAATCAACCCCTTCCCCACCTGCTGCCACAGTTATACTGAGGCAGGTTGGCACTGCTGCGCGAGCCGTCGTAGCTGTACGCCGGCTCTTTAAGATGCTGTAGCAGGTGCGCAAACTCCCGCGATCGCTCGTGAAAGATCGAGAACCAGGATCTGTTGGGTAAACAAACAAATCCCGGTTCTGTCAGGAGAGAAGAGACAAATCGTGTGTTCCTACTAAGTAAGAACAATGATCTCTCTCCTCCTCTAGTCAGCCACATTCCCCCCTACAGTTAGAACATGCTGAGGTAACACATTTAACCCCTTGATCGCCTAGTGTTAACCCTTCCCTGCCAGTGACATTTATACAGTAATCAGTGGCTATTTAGCACTGATCATTGCATAAATGTCAATGGTCCCAAAAAAGTGTCAAAAGTGTCTGATTTGTCCGCTGCAATGTCTCAGTCCTGATGAAAATCGCAGATCACCGCCATTACTAGTAAAAAAAAATACCAGAAATATGTAGAAGAATACATATCAGCCTAAACTGATGAAGAAATTATTTATTTTTTATTTTTTGGGGGGATATTAATTATAGCAAACAGTACAAATTATTGTGTTTTTTTTTTAAATTGTTGCTCTTTTTTTGTTTATAGCGCAAAAAATAAAAACCGCAGAGGTGATTAAATACCACCAAAAGAAAGCTCTATTTGTGGGGAAAAAACGACATTCATTTTGTTTGGGTACAAGTGCCGTATCGCAAAAAATGGCATGCTCATTAAGGGGGTAAAGCCTTCCGGGTCTGAAGTGGTTAAAAAAGAAGTTGGTGGTATAATTTATAAAAGGATATTGTATACTTGTGGCCTTGCATGTAAAATATAATCAGCAAAGCTCATGCTCTCTGCTAATCGGAGAGCTCTAGTTCTGACTCAACAAGTGACATGTTATACCTCTGCATGGAGTCCACTGCTTATACGCAGAAAGCACAAACTCACTAGCTGCTATACATTTTTTTTATTATGGACAGCCCAAGCAGGATCTTCTATACACTTAAAGTGGTTGTAAAGACAGAAGTTTTTTTTATCTTAATGCATTCCAAACACCCCCTAATACCTACCTGAGCCCCCTCTCAATCCAGCGATGGCCACGAGTGCCTCGGCCATCCAGGACTCTTCCTCCTGATTGGCTGAGACACAGCAGCGGTGCCATTGGCCCCCGCTGCTGTCGATCAAAGTTAGTGAGCCAATGAGGAGAGAGAGGGGGTGGGGCCGAACTGTGGCTCTGTGTCCTAATGGATACATGGAGCTGTGGCTCAGCTCATGTGTCCCCAATAGCAAGCTGCTTGCTGTGGGGGCACCTCAACAGGAGGGAGGGGCCAGGAGCACCGAAGAGGGACCCGAGGAGAGGAGGATCTGGGCTGCCCTGTTGAAAACCACTGCATAGAGGAGGTACTGTAAGTAGAACATGCTTGTTCTTTCTATAGAGAAAAAAACAAGACTTTACCATCACATTAAGCCTCATGCACACTGGCAATGTGGTTTGGTGTCTTTTGGACAGACAGATTGATGAGCCATGCTTTCATGAGACAATGAGACATATTGAATTGTTTTATGGGATTGTCTATTTGGAACCCAGAAACGAGGCGTGGAACACACGCCATTATCCTCGTGTTCCAGGCTCCAATATAGTGAATATAACCACTCATTTTTTGATATTGGAGAGATTCAATTCATAGGTCTCCACAATGAGGCATAGAACTCACGCTGGGGGCCATCATTTCCGGTTTGCAGACCGAGGGTGGAGCCTTCCTCCTCACAGCTAACGAGATATGTTATACTGTATTATTCGTAATTGTGTTTCAGCACCTATATGCACCATTTGTTTTTATCCATATACCTTTGGCCCACTATACATATGATGTTCCATTTTTGTATATTCAGCGCTGCACTTTTGTTTATTTGTTCTTTAGTCTACCCTAGATTTAAATGTTATAATCCCCCTTTTAATTTTAAGCCTTCAGTAAGGGTTGCTAAGTGGATCATGGCACCAACACACCAATTTTATGAAATTATTGTAAATTAGTATCAACTGGTGGATCATGGTACCGATACACCATTTTTTATTACATTATTATAAATTAGTTCCAACTTAATACCACCAGGGGTCGCTTTTGGATTTAATATCCTAAATAATTGATTCTGGATTCAATATCCCGAACAAGGGATTTAATTTTTACACCACTGGGGGCAGAGAAACCTAAAAGTTGGCTGTCCCCATAGATGTGATTGTGATTTAGTTTACTTCCGTTTTGATAGTACTGAGTTCCGATTAGGGATTTATATATATATATATATATATATATATATATATATATATATATATATATATATATATATAAATAAATGTGGTTTCCTTTTTTCATGCTTTTCCTTTTCCACCTTTTCTGCATGAAATGAGGGTGTACCCATAGAATTTTAGATCCACCCATATACACGATATGGTTTGGTTTCTATTTGTCAGTTTTCCCTAGATCTGAAAGGAGATTTTATTAATCTAACTTTAAGCCCTTAGTAAGAATTGTATGGTGCATTGAGACACTCACATACCATTTTTAACTAAATAAACTTTTTAGTTCTGTATAATACCAAGGGTTTGCTCCTGTATAGTGGAGACGGGTGAGATGGTTCCGGCTGTGGAAGGGCATTGATGGTTTGGTGTAATTTTTTAATAGAGCTAATTCAGTAGAGTGAGGGCATTTGCGTCCTTGCAAGATGACGAATTAGGGAAGCGTCACCCAAAGCTAACTGTAAGTGCAATATTTTTCTTTATCTAATAAAATCACTTAAGATTTTACACTATGGAAGCTTTTATTTCTTTATGGGGATCAACTGGCAATACATAATATCTGGGAAGATGCTGGGATTATCGCTCCATTTCTTAAAGGCTCGGGCTGGGTATTAAGCCACAAGCGTGTGATCTCCTGTAATAGGAGATCATTTGGAGTTGGTAAGCTGCAGTGTGTGTAGAGGTGGAGGTTATATATTTCTCAACCACGACTCTTGGGTGCATCGTGTGTCAGTTTCACATCTGAAATCATCTGTGATAATTAAACAATTCATTTTTTATTTTTGCACGGAGTCACTTTATATACAAAAATTCAGCACTATCAATGTTTATTGCACAAATTCACTTTATATAAAGGATTAGCACAACTCAATATAGAAAGTAGTTTATTTTTTGTGAATCTCACAGGAAGTTGCAGCTTGGCTTTCTAAAAACAAACACATTTATTTTTCATCCATTCACCAATTCACTTGTTTTTGATGACAGCGCAGTAATATTATTTTGTTTGATATCTCGGGGAAACTAACCACAGATCTTCTGTTGATGTAGGATGCCTCAAATCCTTCTGTCTCTTCATGTAATCCCAGCCAGACTCCATGATGTTGAGATCAGCGCTCTGTGGGGGCCAAACGATCACTTCCAGGACTCCTTGTTCTTCTTTACACTAAAGATAAGCCTTTAAGATCTATTTTTTTTAAATAACAAACATGTCATGCTTACCTGCTCTGTGCAATGGTTTTGCACAGAGCAGCTCAAATCCTTCTCTTCTCAGGTCCCTTGCCAGCGCTTCTGCCCCCGCCAAGTGGATCTAGAGCAAGCAGCTTGCTCTGGGGGCACCCAAGCAGGCTCACACTCCAGCTGCAGCTCTGCGTGTCCATTCATGCACAGAACCGTGGCTTAGCCCCTCCCCCTTCCTTTCCTGATTGACTCCCGCTGCTGTCAATCACAGCCAGTGAGTCAATGAATGCCACTGCTGCCTCAGCCAATGAGGAGTTGAGGAGTAAGAGTCCCCAGAGAGCTGAGGCTCTTGTGCACATCACGATGGGGATTGAGATGGGGCTCAGGTAAGTATTGAGGGGGCTGGGGGTGCTGCTGCACACATAAGGTAAATGTGTAGGGTAAATAAAATAACAAATTGACAAACAATCTTCCGTGCAAAAATAGGCAAAAACCATACAAATATATAACAAAGAGGTGTAAAAACAAATGCAAAATGAGAATAAGGAAAGAAAGGATAAGTTATATACCCATGTCTATCTAAACCCTAATAAGTACACAAATCATAAAAAAATTACAATAAACACCCTCCAGGGGTGCCAACGCCTAATAGCAAAATTGGTAAAAGCAATGCACAGTGATGTAATGAAATTGGTAAAAGCAATGCACAGTGATGTAATGAAATAGGATGAGGAAAAATAAAATGCACATCTGTGAGTAACAAATGAAAGAAAAAATAAATAAGATAACAGTAAATACCTTCCAGGGGTGCAACACTTATAACTTTAAATATAACTTAGGTACAAGCAATGCACAATGATATGATGCAAAAACGTAGAAAAATAAAGACAGTATCTGTGTAAGACCATAGCAAAATTATTGATATTTTGAAGCACTATCGTTAAACACGAATAGGCCTAAATAATAAATAACAAATGTGCGTGAATAAACATAAAATGTTCAAGTAGAAAAATGGTGCTTCTTCACAACACACACCCATGCCTCATATAAACAAAGTATGTCTGTGTTCCTCCGATGCTGCCCACTCAGCTTGTCCTGGGGTTAAGCAGATCCACTCAATCCTCCGGTAATCTCAGATCGTGAGCTCAAAAAAAAAAAAAAGAACAAGGACTTCCATAGTGCAGTAGATGCTGGTAGCAGGGTTGCCTATGGTCACATGTATATGAGTTTTCCTAAGGTTGCAAAGAGAAACTGTTGACTTTAAGCTGGCCTATACTGCCCCTTGTCATTCCAAGAGAGATTCCATCCAATGAAGCACACTGAGCCATTGACTTTAATACGCTTGACAGCAGATCTCAACACCCTCCACCCTTTATAACCCCCTCATCGACTAGATGGACATTCCCTTTCCCCTGAGAAACCATGCCCTTCAAAAATTTGCCATTTCCATGTGATAATTCTTTTTTTCCACACAGCAATTTCTTATCCTGGAACACCATGATGATGACTTTGTTTCACAGAAGACAAGGCCCTGAAACCTCCCAATTTAGAGAGAATTCTAATCTCACAAGCTGGTCAGGCTTCGGACATTTGGTACCTCTGTATCTTAAATGCATTTTGATTTACATATAGGGAGAGAGGGTCGTTTATTAGCCTGGGAATACCCCCATTTCGCACCCAATCATTCTTCCCAAACACGTATGGACATGAGAAAATGAACATGAATGTATCTCTTTCTTATATGCTGGGATGCCCCATGTTTCGACCGAGGGGGAACATACAATTACTCATTGATCCCTGACAACACGACCCGAATCTTCAACTTGTTCCACCTTGGTCGAGTCGTGGCATCCACTAATCTAGTTCAAGATGTGGCACTACTGAACCACACCTGGTGAAATCTGATGTGAGATTAGTTGCTATGCTTTAGAGATGGCTATATCCCTAACACACCTAAAAAGGTGACGTTAACGGATATCGAGTTTATATAGTTTATACAGTTTATGCAGTTTAAAATGTTTCACGTTCCACAAAAGTTTTGTCGTGATGGAGTCTGCCTATGACTGAATTTCACAGACCTATCAGACATCTGATCGATCATGGCTTGTAATGCTCCACTATTGCTAGTTATTAATGCAATCTTCATGTTATGGGGCGTACATACGGCCTGACTTTTCGGCTACAAAAGTCCGACGAACGTCGGCGGACAATCCGATCGGACTTTCAGTGGACTATTCCAGTCGCAAATCTGACAGACTTTAGATTTGGAACATGCTTCAAATCTTTACATCGTAACTCCGCCGGACCCAGAAATATGCTAGTCCGACAGACAAAAAACGACGCTAGGGCAGCTATTGGCTACTGGCTATCAACTTCCTTATTTTAGTCCGGTGTACGTCATCACGTACAAATCCGTCGGACTTTGGTGTGATCGTGTGTAGGCAAGTCCGGTCGTTAGAAAGTCTGCCAAAAGTCCGCCGAAAGTCTGTTGAAAGTCTGTCGGACAGGCTGTCGGACTTTTGTAGCTGAAAATTCGGACCGTGTGTACACCCCATTAGACTCATGCTACCACCTAAATGGCTGGAAGGGGTGCATGAACAATTTCAATTACAAATGCTGTACCCAAAAGTCGCAGGAGGCTTTGCTCATTTTATTTTGTTACAACAGGTTTTTTTATCTACGTTATAGCCATCCCTGTGGTAATAACCTCCCACTGCTCCCAACAGTGGATTCTGATTGGCGTGTAACCAAACACGAATACATATTACGAATATATATTACTGTACACCAGAGAGTAAGATGTTCACATAAATCTGAACTACACATTAATAGAGATGAAATACATATACTTTATAACAAATCCCTTAGCAGATAAACCGGCCTATATAAAGTGCTGCTTGTGATTGATTGTCCCCTAACAGACAGCATAGCTGGGTCCTAATTTGTCAGGTCCTCCATACCTCTGTATTGCAATTGAGCAATATAGCCTGGCCCAGCCTGTGAGTGGACAACGAGGTAGCAGCGGCATTATTATGACATTATCACTTTGCTCTCTCTTCCTATCAATGATAAATGTACTGTGCAATGCATTAAAACAAGATTGAATAACACTAATGCCCCGTATACACGGTCGGATTTTCCGATGGAAAATGTCCGATCGGAGCGTGTTGTCGGAAATTCCGACCGTGTGTAGGCTCCATCGGACATTTTCCATCGGATTTTCCGACACACAAAGTTGGACAGCAGGAGATAAAATTTTCCAACAACAAAATCCGTTGTCGGAAATTCCGATCGTGTGTACACAAATCCGACGGACAAAGTGCCACGCATGCTCAGAATAAATAAAGAGATGAAAGCTATTGGCCACTGCCCCGTTTATAGTCCCGACGTACGTGTTTTACGTCACCGCGTTTAGAACGATCGGATTTTCCGACAACTTTGTGTGACCGTGTGTATGCAAGACAAGTTTGAGCCAACATCCGATGGAAAAAATCCTAGGATTTTGTTGTCGGAATGTCCGAACAAAGTCCGACCGTGTGTACGGGGCATAAGGCTGTTATGGAAATGATTAAGAGCTCCAATCGAGCCCAAGGTTATCTGCTGCTGTCTCTAATTTGAAAGTGTGGATATGCATGCATATAAAAGTAAACACTCTGAGACACGCTCAGCTCCGTTACTTCTTACACTTCTAATTTATTCAAGGCGGTGCTAATGTTTTATACACACAAATACGTCATTGCTATGTTAGTCTAATTGGTACATCTCGTTGGTTAGGATAGAAAAGAAGATGAAGAATCTTCATAACGAGGTCTGGCTGTCCTTGGTTTTATCTTCAGTTCCGCGTTCTTCTGATGTGTGGGATGCAGGGGGGTACCCGCCATCTTGAGAAAATATAGGAACAGAGCAAACCTGTATACTTATATAATGAGTAAGGAGAAAAATATGTATGCACATAAGAAAAAGTACTAGTTACTTACCGGTAACTGTCTTTCTGGGAAATCTTCCAGGACGGCACACCTGAGAGATGAGAGGCTCCTCCCGACAGGAAACACAATCAATCAACAGCTGTTTTAAGTCCACACCCTTCCCCTTGATCCTCAGTTTGTAGAGAAGTAACTCCTGAACCTGTTTCACAAGGGAAATCATTCCTCATAGGTACTCACCTTCTAGTGTTCTAAAATTTTCCCTCCTCCAATGGGTGGGAAGTAGGCCTGCCGTCCTGGAAGATTTCCCAGAAAGACAGTTACCGGTAAGTAACTAGTACTTTTCTCAAGTCATCTTCCAGGACGGCACACCTGAGAGGATAATCAAGTAGCTCAGGCCTACCTTTAGGGTGGGACCACTGCAAGACCCTCTTGGCGAACCTCGGTTCTGCAGTGAGCTTTACCTTCACTCCATATGCTTGATGAAGGTATCTTAGCTGGATCATGCGGCTTATCTGCCGGTCTACTCCACCGGTGTCCCTGCCTTCTCTGCTTCGGATGCAGGATCTAGGTGGAGTGGGCTCTTAAAGATGGAATCAGAAAACATGTTAAACTTGTAGGTTATCAATGTTGCCTGTCACACATCTAACAACAATGGCCTATTCTGCCTATAGGTGCTGCTTAGAACCACTAAAAAGATTAATCGGAGAGCTGTGTTGTAAGACAAGGACACTACATTGATCAATAAGGGAGCCTGTCTTAACACAACCCTGTCCAGGGAAATAAAACTGCCAAAAGGGGGGCCCCTGACAGACAACCTTTTTTGTTCATTTTTATCTTTACGTCAGCAAAGACTGAAGGGAAACCTACTTAAGGGAAATAGATTAACAAAAACTTAACCCCTGGGTTTAAGGCATGCCCAATCTATAGTTTTACTTATGCCTGAGAGCCTACTCAGGAGATTAACATCCGTAGCAGGAGGAGAACACTCATACTGCTACATCTAGTTTTGCTAGAAGGGCAAAATGAAGGCCATGCACCGAGCTGTAACCTATTTGGTCGGGTATACATGTTTATACTTCATCTTCAGGCCATAAAGCTCCTCTGAACCGAACTTCCTAAGTTCTTATTAAACAGGGCGATTCATTATCGCCTTCCTCCAGTGACCCATAACTCTACTGGGCTTCAACCCTAGGAAATGGCTCTGGCATCCCTGAATGTAAGGGGTCGAGGCTTTTTTACATGTGACATCTGCACCTGGACTCCAGGCCCTTTCACGGAAGAGAAGGCTGAAATACAAAAAAAGGTGATACATGTATTATTAATATCACAAATAAAATCATAGATTGTGGACATAGCACAATAGATTTACACAGAAAGGACACAAGCATAGACCTCAATGTTGTGTATCTGAGTGTGACTAGCTAAACCAAAATATCAAATATGGGAAGAGACCCAAATCTGAACCTCACAGTCTGGTTTTCTGATGTGCGGCCAATATGTAAGCATTAAGACACAAACACACCTTAAATGCTGCGCATTTCTGAAGTGCAGCTAGCTAGGTCATAACTGGTAAATACAGAAAGGCCGGGAACCCCCTTTTACAGTGGTGTTTTACTGATGTACAGCAAAACAAGGCTATAAAGAGAAGACAGAAAGACCCAAACTTCTATGTTGCGTATTTATGACACACACAGTTCGAAGTACAGTTATAAGACACTTCCTGTTATGCAGTTCTGTAGTGCAGTTACATAGAACCAACAGAGAAAGAACACAAGCAACCTACAGCACTGTGTTTTTCTGAAGTACCATAAGGTAAGGCAATATGAAACAGAAAGCACCAACAAGCTTCAATGTTGAGTATTTCTGCTGTGCAGCAACATAAAAACAAAGAAACAGACAGCCTTTACAGCTGCAATCTTTCTGGTCTACTGCAAAATAAGGCAATAACTCCACAATGAGTATTCCTGCAGCATTGCAAAACCTGAACCAGAAGGGACAGATAAGCTTAGGGTTCCCACACCCGTGTGACCCAACCTGCCACTTGGGACTGCAAGACGCATGAGAAGTCCTACTATGGCTTCCAAAGGGTATCATTCGTGACTGTGCGACTCCAAGTCGCAGCGTATCCAGCAGTCCCTGCTTACGGAACCACAGACCTCAAGATTACACAGGTCGCAGGACAAGCAGTTTTCGGGTCGAACAAGGGGTCCCCATGCTGTGGCTCCCTGGAGGAGTGCAGCCAACAACCCCCTACTGTGTATACCTAAGAAACAGCAAGGAAGATCAATGAGAAACACCACTTACTGCTGTGCCTTTCTGATATACGGACGATAAGTCAGTAAATATAGGACATACAGGACACAAACAATGTTCAATCTTTGTGTATGTCTGATGTGTAGCATATACCAATACTGAGCAGAGATGTCATTACCCTCAATGTGTCTCCCTGCTGAGCAGCAAAAACAAATCAGAAAAAGACAAACAACCTTCACTGTTGTGTCCTTTCTGATATGCAGCCAATAAGGCAGTAAACCTTCAATTTTGTATGTGTCTGATGTGCAACAACAATCTTGAATAGAGATAGCACATCCATATTCAAGTGATTTGGCATGTGACTCAACATGTCAAATCGCATGCCTAAAATTGGCAGCCATTGCCGTTAATCGCACTTTCTGAATCAGCCCGGGCCACTTTGTGGTGCTGCACTGATTACCAATGGCAGTATGTGTACTACGCCTGGCACAGGTTCAATTTTGTATTTTGCAACAAAATCAGGACCATCCGTCATCACTGCTGCCTTTCTGATAAGCAACCAATAAGGCAGTAATACAGGGCCCACAGACAGACCTCAATCTTGTATATGTCTGATGTGGAATATAACAGTTCTGAATAGAGATAGCACATCCATATTGAAGTGATTTGGCATGCAACTCAACATGTCAAAGTCGCATGCCTAAAATTGGCAGCCATTGCCGTTAATCGCACTTTCTGAATCAGCCCGGGCCACTTTGTGGTGCTGCACCGATTACCAATGGCAGTATGTGTACTACCCATGGCCCAGGTTCAATTTGTATTTTCCAACAAAATCAGGACCATCCATCTTCACTGCTACCTTTCTGATAAGCAACCAATAAGGCAGTAATACAGGACCCACAGACAAACTTCAATCGTGTATATCTCTAATGTGCAACAATCTAACAATTCTGAATAGATATAGCACATCCATATTGAAGCGATTTTGCATGCGACTCACATGTCAAATCGCATGCCTAAAATCGGCAGCTATTGCCGTTAATAGCACTGTCTGAATCAGCACGACGCCACCTTGTGGTGCTGTACCGATTACCAAAGGCAGTATATGTACTACCCCTGCCATCAATCTTTCCTGCTGCCTTTCTGATAAGCAACCAATAAGGCAGTAATACAGGACACAAAAACCCCACAGACAGACCCCAATCTTGTGTAGGTCTGATGTGCAGCAATATAACAATTATGAGCAGAAATGTCATCACCAGACTCAATGATGTGCGTTTCTGGCGTGCGGCACAAAAACCAGAAAGTTCAGACCACCTTCCCTGTTGTATTTTCTGATCTGTAGCCAAACAAAGCAGTACCTTTAGGATATAAAGGACACCCAACAAGCTTCAGCAGAGAGGTCACAAATCTCAATGTGTACTTTAGTTGTGCCAAACACCCCAGCAAGGACAAACCTTCACTACTGAGGTCTACTGGTGAGCAGCCAAGAAGGAGTCCTGGTGTATCCCTTTATGAAATAACCAAACAGGAGCAATTTATTTCATAGGCCTAGCCTGGGCTGTAGATACTAATCCTTCACCACCAGTGAAGGAACCAATCCTAAAATGGTTGGACACCTTACTATAGTAGCTGTTGTCTTACCTTACCTCCGTAGATTGAGCAAACGCTAGCCAGCTCATACACGGGTGGGGCTGATCAGTAACTAAAGTCTCAATGAGCCCAGCCCTAGAGACCAATATAAGACCTCTAAAAAGGGTGGTTACCAATTTAGCCTGGAGGTAAATAGCCACCTGCAGCCCTTAAAGAAGCAATCATATAGCCATCTAGCTCTTGCATATGTTTGCACAGAAAATCCTTAATCAAAGGATATAGGAAAACGATTTATGGTAAATCGCCTTTAGATCTGTCACTGAGTGGACTGTAGTCCAAACCAAAAAGGTTTTTCTTACCCCCGCATTAAAATATAACCACAATGTAAGAGTGGAGTGGGAGGTTGGAGCTTATGAAAAGTTACCCATAGCAAGCAACCCCCAAAAGGAGGATCTGTCACAAGGGAACCCCTACTGTGCCACACAGAAGCTTGGTCCCTGCCACATTGTTGAAAGTTAGGTCAGCTTTTAAGCATCTTGGAGCAACTTTAAGCAGATTCCTGGCAGCTGGGCAAATAGGGCCAGATAACCTAGTGCACCTGCTGAGCAAGGGAGCTTACTCCTGAATCCTTCAACCATTGCACCATTAATAACTTGTTCAGTGGTATACCTGGCCAGTAAGGAACTCTTTGTTCTACCAGGTCACCCTCTTTGCTGTATTCACCCCTACTAATGTACCACAACCGGGTATGTAGGGAGAGGCTGGCAACCTACTGTTGTGATAACCACAGTGTCTCTGCTATAAGAGGAAGCTGTGGCTGGTGGCTTTTAGCAGTAGCTTCTGGGCTATTTTGTTATGGAGACCCCAGGCCCTGCACCACTCAGTAAATACAGGTGGAAGGGGAAAAAATGCCTTACCTACCTCTTTCCCATCTGAGGTGGTTTAGGCACACTCGCTCCTCTGCACCACTTGTCCACCATACAGCATCTCTGATGTAGGAGGGAGCTGTGGCTGGTGTCTTTAGCAAAAGCTTCTGGGCTATTTGAATCCAGACCCCAGGGGAGATTATCTCAAATGCCCAGAAACCATCTGGCTGGGATTGGGGATTTTTGACTCACCGTTGTCGTCTTCCCCTTTTTCCACAGCCACCGGGCTTGCTTTTCCATCCTTATGGTCCACACGCAAGGAGGATAGCCGCCAAAGTGCCCCCCCCCCCACAACTGCTGTCCCTTTAGGGAGCTGCAAGGTTAGGCTGTGTCCTGCACTGTCCAGTCAGTATATACACATGGGGGGGGGGGGGCAATGCCGTACGTTCCTCATTCCCATGAGGTGGTTTAGGCAAGACATTCACCATAGTAAACTGGTGCCTCCTCGAAAGGAGGATGTGGGCGCCTGCTCCTGCTGACTCTCAGCCTTCCCTTCTGGGTAAGAACGCGGGTCGTTCAGGCGGTACCCTCCCCAGCAGCCCACGCGAGCTACCAGGGACCCAGGAGTCAGGGGATACGATCCCCCTGGAAAGAACCGACGGCCAGCACCCCCGTCTGAACGGACGCCCGGACAGGTAAGGGGGGGGGGACAGGATAAAGGCCCCTGAAGTTCTGGGGACACCACTGTACCCAGGGGCCTTCAGCTCTCAGGGGGGCTTTCCCAGTTTCTGCTGCCCCCCCTGAGGAAAGGATAGGGGAACCCCCCGGGAAGGATAAATATATCCTGCCAGACCCAAAGGCTTCCCAGGCATTTGGTCCGGCTCCCAGGGGGAGACCACCAGCCCCAGGCTTCGGTCATTTGGAAAAAAACAAACAGTTTCGCCGTGTAGGGAGAAACACAATCAAAAACTGAGGATCAAGGGGAAGGGTGTGGACTTAAAACAGCTGTTGATTGATTGTGTTTCCTGTCGGGAGGAGCCTCTCATCTCTCAGGTGTGCCGTCCTGGAAGATGACTTGAGAAATAGACATTTTCAGATTATTATTATTATTTACATCACATTCCTTCACAATCCCCCCTAAAATGACTATTTTCTCTTTTCTGTCCCTAATACTAAAGGTCCCACTTTGGCCTGGCCCTTCTCCTCAGCAACTCTTTTAGGCTGTATATAGAATTGGGCAGCAACTGTTCATTTCCCTCCTCGATACAGCTGGAGAGGTGCAGTCAGGCGCTATCTATCCCTAAAACCCTATAGGATTGTGAGATTATGGACAGGGAGTGACTGTAGGGGAGTGAAGGGTTTGTCATCTTCCATCATAAGGGGGCCCTCTTCTTCTTGGTGGAGAAATGTAGGTGTGCTATTGTCTACAGCCTTGCTCATTAACTTTTTACGAAAGGTAGAATACAGCATACAATCAGGGCTAAAAGAACCAGGATTATTAATACCGTTACCCGTATCTGGGCGAGCACCTTCTGCCACCCACTCATCCAGCTAAAGTATTGATCCCATGGGTCTGTGATACCTGAGTTCTTCTTCAACTCCAGTGACAGATCTTCTAATTTCTTTATAGCTAGAGTAACCTTACCATTTGGGCCAGTATTATCAGGAATGTATGTACAACAGGTTCCCGTTTTTTCCTATGATTTTACAAAACACCTCCTTTCCCAGCTAGCACCATGTCTAAGGCCATCAGGTCCTGGAATGTCATGTAGGAAGTGGGGGCTAACTGGTCAGCAATTCCCTAGAGGGCATCTTTAGAGTAATTTACAAATCTCTGTTGGTTATAATATGTGTAGTGTCAGGTCACCTAGAGGCTGGGTGACAGATGCACACCGTTGGGATCAGGAGTGCACCGCAAGGTAGTGGACCCTACGGCTGACTGCTGCGGCTTAAACCCTGGGAGGTTCAGGAATCAGGTCTACTGGATCACTGACAGATCCCACTGGGAGCTAGAGCATAGATTCTCCAGGGCGCGGAGTCTAAGAGCCAGCAGGTGTTCACCAGAGCCTTTAATGGTAAGGATGGACTGCGCTGCAGTCTGGCTCCAGGTCGCGGCCCCCAGGGTCTCACAGCTCACGCTCACCGTAGACTACAGGAGAAGAGGAAGGAGGCAGCAGGCTGGAACATCAGGGTCACAGGCAAACAGGGATGGTCGGGAACAGGCCAAAGTTGGTAACAGGAATCAGATGTAGGAAACACAGCAAGTACACATAGAGGCTAACACACAATGGTTGATCAGCACTGCTGGCTTGCGGTGCACAGGTTAATATAGGGTTCCCTGATAGGGCCTGGGGTGGGGCCATGCTTAGAGGAGAGGTTACAAAAGCAGTCAGGTGAGGGTCAGCTGGTCTCTAGAGATGAACACATGAGACAGGTATGCTGATCGACAAACTCTATTGCATAACCATGACATGTAGTTAATCCAATCTACATTCTTGTTGACAGTTGTTATGGGGATCAAAGACTCAAAACCAGCTTTTACCTGATCCCTGGCTTTAAACTCATCAGGGACCCCCCTTGTAACCCCTATGACATGTATGTATACATGAGGATCAAAGCTTCCGGAGAGAGCTGCTCGCTTCCTCCTCTGACTGTGTGCTGGGTCAGTGTATGTATCAGGGGTATCTTTGGTTAGGATATGGGGGTTTTCTATTTTCATCTTTTTTGTCTAATGCACTCTGTGGTCGCCCAGTCTGGCCCTGTGTTCCAACCCACTGGCCCCCACAGAAACCACAACTCTGTCCCCAGTAACTGTCTGTGTGGCATACATATATGTCCTTAACGTCAGGGATATCACTGTACCAATGGCATCACCATGAAGGGTCAAACGGACAAGGTACTATGTCACAGTAATCTAAGGTAAAGGTGGTCACATGTGTACCTGAAGAGTTACACCAAAACGTAATTATGTTATCATTTTTGTGATGGCCACCTCCTGGACCCCTCCCCCCTAGATCAAAGAGAAAAAGGATATGCAGCACCCGAAAACACGCTCTCCTGCAGTGATAAGCATGTATTCAGGTGTTCTTTCTGGCCAACTTGACTGAGGTGGCTGTGGTCAGCAAAACTTGGAATGGACCATCATAACTTGGCTCAAGGATCTCCAGACAGTAGTTGGTGTGTTCCTGTATCTAATTCAGGATCTGGAATGGAAGAAAACACCTGGACATGCATTCAGGTTAATTCTCGTGATAATGTGGTTACATAATTAGTCAACACATCAGACTGTAACTGTAACTGTTGTGGAAAGTAACAACCAAGTCTGGGAGCTGAACCAAACAAAATTTCATAAGGGGATAGGGCATGTTTCCCCTGGGGGTGTGTCTGACACTGAACAGGGCAATGGGCTAACTGTCTGGGACACTAAAAACAGGATGTTAAAGATGGCCCAAGAGACTAACATGAGTTGGCCATTCATCCTTTCTACCTTCCCGCTACTTTGAGGGTGGTATGGGGTGTGTAGTGCCAACTGAACCCCCAGTGCTGCCCAACTCTCTTTAGTAAGGGTTGCTGTTAAGGCTGGGCCCTGATCTCTCAATATCACCTCTGGGACCCCAAATCTACATACTATCTCACTCAGTAGTTTCTTAGCTGTGGTCCTGGCAGTCATGACCACTTCCACTAGGGCGTATTCGAATCTGCCACTTCTTGGCACTTGAGAATGATCAATTTGCATCCTCTGGAATGGGGTATAGGGCTTTTGCCAGGTGCTTCTTCTGTGCATCCTGGGTTACATTTGGTGCAGATAATGCATTATCTGCAGAAGTTGTCGTTCAGTGGAGTAACTCTTGGTGCAACACTTGTTGATAAGAGAGTTCATAAAAGTCTTTGTCAAGTGGGCAGCTCCATGTGCCCATTGCACCACAGCTGGGTACATACTCCTGGGTAGACAAGGCTTCTTGTTGCACTCGAATAGTCCATTTCTGAGAGTTGCTCCTCTCCGTTTCCAGCTTTCCTTCTTATCCGGACTTGTTGTTTCCTGTAGTTCTTTTAGATAAACTCTGTCCACTGGGAAAGTCTGTAAGGTAAGCATGGGGTGGTCTTCTTCTACCACCCTGCTGTCCACTTCCCGTGGACCACCAGCTGTCTGGTTGGCAGCTGAATTGGCTAGATGATTGCCTTAAGCTTCCTTTGAGTTCAGTTTGTCGTGTGCTTTTACTCATAATAGTCACTTGGGTTGTGAGAAGCAAGGCATCAATCAAGTTTTCACAGGTGTTCCTGCAGCCATCAGGAATCCTCTGTCCTAGATAACACCATAATCATGGGCAATGCTGAAAGCATATCTTGAGTCCATATAAATGTTGGCTCTTTTTCCCTTTGCCCATTTACATGCTGTAGTAAGTGCTTACAGCTCTGCCTCCTGTGTAGACATCACCGGTGGTAAGGCTTCAGCTTGTAGAACAGTGTTTTCAGTGGTGACCGCGTGTCCTGTGTGGTCATGGGGTGACAAGTCAAGACTCTACTCCTCCTCCTCCTTTCCCCCCTCGAGAAGTGGAAGAAGGGTGGTAGGGTTCAGTGTTTGACAACTTAATAGAGTAATGCTGTCCATTAGGAGGGAACACAGGAGTCTCAAGTCTCTGGTAGTGGACAAGTGTTTCGGCTGGATCTTGGTTGAATATGGCAACAACGTCATGGGGAGCAAGCAGAACGAGGCAGTGTCCGAGGACCAAGTTCAAAGTTTTGTCAAGCAAGGCTTGTGTAGCAAATCCAGCTTGCAGACACAATAGGCCTCCTCTTGCTACCGCATCCAGCCGACAGGAATAATATCCTATGGGGCGTAGGCTGATGCCGTGTGATTGGGTGAGTACACCTGCAGCATGTCCCAGACGTTCGGATACAAAGAACTTGAGCGTTTTGCCGTAGGCTGGGAGCCCTAGCGCCGGGGGTGGCGCACTTAAAGGCTTCAAACTTTAGATATTTCTTCAGGAGACATCTGGAAGGGGTCTGATTGCAGAGCATCAGTAGGAAGGCTTCTGGAATCCATGCTCTGCACTAGGAAATTAGTCCAAAGAAAATGACAGGTGTTGAGCACCACTGCAATTTGGGCTTTGAGGCTCTGCAGCCCTGGTTGGCAAGATAGCACAACAGGCTTTCTGAGGTGACTTCAACAGGGGGTAAGTCAGCTGCACAAAGGAGAAGGTCATCAACATGTTGGAAGAGAATCACTTCCGGGTGTTCCTCCTGTCATGTGTCAAGGATGATAGCCATAGCTTTTGCAAACTGGCTTGGAAAGTTCTGTGCCCCTTGTGGCACAACTGTTTAGGTATGTTGCCGTTTCTTTCCGTGGATGAATGCAAAAAGGTACCAGCAGGAGGGGTGAGGGTGGACACTGAAAGGAAAAGTTTATAAGGTCCACCTCTGTGAGGTACTTTGCAGTCAAAGGCATCCACAGCAGGTACCTAGTTCTTCTTAGGGGTTCTCTTCTTGAGGTTATTGTGGTTTCCGGGGCAATGAAGCGCCCTCTTTTAGCTTGACTGAAACTGGTGGCACCTTTAAGTGACCGTTGTCTTCCGGTCCTGTGGACCATAGGCACACAGGGATTCTGTCAAGTACTTCCTGCAGTATTGAACTTGAAGTTTTTGCTTCATTAAGTGTCATCAGGAGAGGCAGAGAACACAAAGCAGATGAGTCTTCTAAAGATAGGGGAGTATGTAACTTCATCCCCCCTTCAGGCATGTCCTGATTGAGGCCTGTAGTCTGGACAACACATCAGCTCCTAGTAGATTCAAGGGACATGTAGAGGATACCACAAATCTGGCAAGCAAATCAGGAAATGTCCCCACCTGGAGTGGCTCTACAAATGGACTGGAGCGGAGCACCCCATCCACTCCCACGCAGGAAACGTGTGTGTCTCTTTTCATAGTGGGAGAAACTCATATCATCAACGGCCTGTACGAGTTTAGTATGATACTTCTTCAGACTCCCCTTTATCTTGGGTAATATCTTGGATTGTGGTCTTCTGATCCGTCAACTTCTCCTTTGCCCAGTCGTGGAGTTGTGCACAGAACTCCACGCCTGAGGTGTAGGAAGTGGCACTTGTCAGGCTGGCATCATTGAAGGCCGTCTGCATGACTGGCCAAAAGACATGTCCTGCTTTGATTTGGCATAGGCTGATCAAGTCTCTCCAGGCAGCTGAGTAAGTTTCTTGTATCTGCACTATCCTGTGGTAGAAGGGAATTGGCTGCTTCTCTGGGTCAGGCAGACTTGTCACTAAGGCCGCTGCTTGTGATAGAGTAAAAGCGACATACATCACTGGTGCCCCTTCTGGTAACCGAGACTGTTGTTGGGGCGGGGGCTGGCAAGAGGCACTGTTCCTTACGGTTGCCAGCATGTGTTTGAGATCCACTCGGAACTGAGAGTCTGGAGCCGGATTGGGGGTTAAATCAGTGGGTGGCTTTGCTGCCTGCTGTTGGGCTTCACACTCAGATGCTTCTTCATCATTAACATATCCAGCCTGGGAATGTGATACTCCCGTATTGGGGAAGACAGGTGTGGGTATGAACCATCTTGGTTTAAAACAGGGAGGGCTGGGTACAGGCTGTTTAAGCTTACTGGGTGTACCAAGATGGCCGCCGGCAGGAAGTGCACTGGACTGGGTAGAAAGTGAAGGCATGGGTGCACTAAGATGGCTGCCGGGCTGAGTTGTCACAGTGGGTTGTGCTTGGGTGGTGAGAAAGGAGTGGTTGTTAGAAGGAGGGCAGTGCTGTCCCTCCCCTCCTTTGTTTCAAGTTCCAACATATCATCAGCTCTGTGATACACATACATAATACAATCGCCATCTTTCTTAACTTCCTTTATCCAATTTTCTTTATCACACAGGATTTTTCTCCGTTTCTTTAGCAACATAACTTTCGCCACTTCTTTCAACTTTGTTAACTATTTCAACATCTTATCTCCTCTTTACTATCACATTCTTTTTTCTCTCTGTTTCTCGGCTAACGGCTTGAGAGGAGAATACATACAACCAAGGGGTTAATATTCTTTCTCAGTGTTCTTATCAATAAATTCCTTGGGTGGGAGCACATAAAACTGTTTGCTATAATGTACGGTTAATCTCAGAACAAGAACAAACACGTCAGGGGTAGTGAGGAGCAACGGCCCGCGACCCAACAGATCCCCCGGGCAGCCCCCCATCTGACCTTAACCAGTCCCCAACCCCTCTCGTGTATAGCAAACAGTAAACCACAAATACACTCACGACAGGACATTACACCTGCCACTCTTCGAACTGCAAAATTTCAGCAGGCTAAGATAACCACAAGGGCAGACCACCCTGCAAAAATAAACCCGTTTATAGACGTTTTTTTACAGCTCTACACCAAGAGGCCGACAACTCGTCTTGGGGTGAGACTTCTGTAACACTTTCAGACTGCAAAGCCAGCAGCTGAGATAACCCTCAAAGGTTCGTCGAACCCAGAGTAACCCGTCTATAAACGTTTGCTACAAGGGAAACAATCTCATTCCAGAGGCCGACAGCTCATCTGGAGATGAGACCACCCATTCACACATGTAGCACTTTTAGACTGCTGAGTTTCGTAGCCCAAAGAATGGCAGACAGTGAACAAATACAGTCAGCAGAAACCCATTGGCAGGTTCGTTAAAACAACCTCAGGCGAGGAAATACCTGCCTCTAAGACAGTCTCAGCATACCGACAGAATCCAGCCGTCAACCGAAAGATAAGAAAGTCGTACAGTGGTAAGAATATAAATCAAACCCCACTCTTATCAATCAACGCCTGAATGCTTGTCGCGGTATAGCTTCGACTGTAGCCTGAGGTCCCGGGTTTCGGCACCAGCTGTTAAGGAAATGATTAAGAGCTCCAATCGAGCCCAAGGTTATCTGCTGCTGTCTCTAATTTGAAAGTGTGGATATGCATGCATATAAAAGTAAACACTCTGAGACACGCTCAGCTCCGTTACTTCTTACACTTCTAATTTATTCAAGGCGGTGCTAATGTTTTATACACACAAATACATCATTGCTATGTTAGTCTAATCGGTACATCTCATTGGTTAGGATAGAAAAGAAGATGAAGAATCTTCATAACGAGGTCTGGCTGTCCTTGGTTTTATCAGTTCCGCGTTCTTCTGATGTGTGGGATGCAGGGGGTACCCGCCATCTTGAGAAAATATAGGAACAGAGCAAACCTGTATACTTATGTGCATACATATTTTTCTCCTTACTCATTATATAAGAAAATAGACATTTTCAGATTATTATTATTTACATCACATTCCTTCACAAGGCTACTTTCACACTGTAGCCACGGCCGCGTTAGTGGTAAAGCGCTGCTCGTTTTAGCGGCCCTTTACCATTGTTTTAGCTGCGCATTTCAACCGATAGCTGGGAGCTTTTAATCCCCGCTAGCGGCCAAAGAAAGGGTAAATACTGCCGTGTTGCAGCGCTTCCAAAGCGCTGCCCATGCATTCCAATGGACAGGGGCGGTTTGGGAGCGCTGTATACAGCAGTGCTCCCAAACCACCCCAAAGATGCTGCTTGCAGGACTTTTTGTAAAGTCCCGTAAGCGCACCGCCCCAGTGTGAAAGCATTTGGACTTTCACACTGGGGTGGCATGGAAGGCAGTTTTCAGGCGATTTACAGGCGCTATTTTTAGTGCTTAATCACCAGAAAACTGCCTTTAGTGTGAAAGGGGTCTAATGCCCCTCTTGCTGTTCAGGGATTAAATTATGCAATTAAATGGTTAGTCAGGTTGAAAAAATATGTTCCTTAAGTTCAACCAAAAGAAAAAAAAATTATTTAATAGAATAAACTTAAAATAACCTCCTTGAGACCGTAAACCCGCAACTGATGCAGAGGAAAACAAATCCCTGATAAAAAAAAAATTAGCCGATTTCAAGAATATTTAAAAATCCCCCGGGCCTCCTCCTTGGCTGGAGTAATGGGCTCTGAGGAGACTCAGACACACCCTGCAGAGATCCCTGGTGCTTCAGGTGTTTGTACTGACCTCTCATGCATAACAGATTTGATGACGTTGGATTGAATGCTATTTATATTAGGTGGCTTTTTCTTTGTTAGTGGTTTATATGGATGTTGGATTTTGCCTTGAGCCCCACTCCCTAATGATGGAACATGCTTTGTGTTGTAATTTTTCACGCAGGTAATATATGTGATGACTGGTTCCTGTTTATGCACTACATCAGCAAGCTGAAGCGTCTGATTTTGGCCTCCCCCTAGCTCGAACACATCCAATACTCTAGATGTTTTGACTCACACACAGATAATAAAGCCCAGAAGAAGCGGCGTATACTGCAAAACACGTTGGTAGACCCCGTGTAACACGTGTGTCTGAAATTTTCATGATACGTATGTTGTGTTGCCCCCCTCCTTTTTTTCTCTCCTTTTGAAAAAATATTGTATGTACTAAATAATAAACTTTTTATATCTTTATAAAGATGATTGATGCATTTATGTGACATACTTTAATATATCCATGGGAACCACCATTTTAAAAGCCCATTTCTTTTATATATTCTACTTCATAGCCCCTTCACTACACTTTTTTTCACCCCTCTCCAGCGGGTGCATACTAAAATGTAGTTCAATTAAATTTTAATTTAGTTGTGAACATTTCTTTTGCCAGACAAGAAAATTATTTCTGATCCTCAATGGTAACTCAATATTTCCTGTGTTAACATTCTAAAATGTGATTTCTTCTAAATATTTATAGCCAACTATAATGTGCGCAATTTGTGCAGTTATCAAGTCTTATCAGTTTACTTCAGTGTAAACATAAATTTAATGATCTTCTAATGAACTGATAACTGAATTTAAAGAGGTTCAATCTTCATATCAAGAAATTAGAAATTAAAGCTACCATAGATATAGATATATATATATATATATATATATATATATATATATATATATATATATATATATATATATATATATATATGACAAAACTTTTAACTACAGGGCCGCTTAGATTCACAATAACAATTAGCCCAAGACTGATCATGATCTAACTGCAGTAAGTCTTAACACACAGACACCCAGGCAGTAAGTCAAAACAACTATAGATCCAATGCTTAGTTATCAGTTTGGTGTTTTTTTGGTCATGCAGCACATCAGTCTGTATTATCATTATTAGGCCTCATGCACACGGACGTTTTTACAGATGCTTTTTGGAGCTTTTTTTGCAGCTTAAAAAGGCCTGTCTATGTTAGTCTATGGCTTCATGCCCACCTAGGCGTTTTTGAGCTGTAAATAAAACCCAGGACCAGTGGGTTCTGAGAGACATTTTTCAGCTGTAAAAACGCTCTAACACTGATAAACGCTCAAAAACGTCATTCACCAACGTTTAACGTTTTTGATCCATTGAAAAAAAATAAAATAAAAAAAATTTTGAAAAATAAACGCTAAAAAAACGCTAATGCGGAAAAACGCTCAAAAACGCTAAAAAACACTATTGCAAAAACGTTGAAAAAAGCTGAAAAAAAGTAAAAAAAAAAATCACTGCAAAGATACTGGCGTTTTCATAACATTATTTTAACAGCCTGTGTGCATGAGGCCTTAGTATTAGGCTGGTTTCACGCAGGCTTTCGTGTGGACCTGATTGGACCCTCCAGTCTCTTCTATGGACCATCCGATAGGATCCTGTCTGCCAAAAACTGATGGATGGGGGACCTATTCCCCATCCATCCAGCTGATCAGATGGAAATGGACAGGCAGTCTGTTTTTATCCAATTGCCCCATAGAGGAGAGCTCTACTGTGCCTGTGTGTCCATTGACATGTCATCCGCCTGCCTTAGTGGGAATCAGGGGTGAGATCCCCCACTAAGCAAGAGGATTCTGTTTAGCGGAGGCGCTTGCGTGAAAGGGGCCTTGGTATTATCTGTGTAGTAGTGAACCCACCAAATTTCTGTTCACAATTTGATAGCACTCGCTGACCAACATGCACTTGCAGACCCACGGGCACACGAACACATACAATATACAAGTACTAATGATCCACACGCACTACTCAGACAACACTCACAATACACAGGTATTACCTAACACTAAGGCTCCTTTCACACTGAGGCGCTTTGCAAGCGCTAAAGTGCTAAAAATAGCACCTGCAAAGCGCCCTGAAAGAGCCGCTCAATGCAATCCAATGTGAAAGCCCCGAGGACTTTTACACTGGAGCGGTGCGCTTACAGGGCGGTCTAAAAAGTCCTGCAAGCCGCATCTTTGGAGCGCTGAGGGAGCGGTAAATGTATTTACCGCTCCCAAAGCGCCCCTTCCCATTGAAAACAATGGGGGAGCGCTCCAAAGCCGAATGCAAAGCGGCGCTTTGCGGACGGTTTTAACCCTTTTTCAGCCGCTAGCAGGGGGTAAAAACCGCGCCGCTAAAACAACGGTAAAGCGGCGCTATATTTGGCACCGCTGTACCGCCAGCGCCCGCATGCCTCAGTGTGAAAGTAGCCTAATACTCAATACAGACTACGTGCACTCGCAGCACTTATGTACTTACAATACACAGGTACTGTACTTGACCACTGTTATAAACTCTTGCTTTCAACTCTGGTTTTTTAACTCACCACTTAGACCAAGGGGAACTGGACTAAGTTCCAGCAAACTCAAAGATGAGCAGGCTCACGATGAGTTCTACAGAAAGCTATATAGGCCTCAAGCACCTGTGACCAATTAAACACTCCCCTTTATTAGTAGGCTGAAGGAAGCAAAGAAAAAAAAGTTGTTTAAAAAGTGACAGAAAAAGGCGTTAAAAGGCTACAAGGAAAAGCCCCAAAAAGAACCTAAAAATGCAACCCAGCAATCACCAGCAGTCAAAAGCAAAACTTGCTCAAGCTCTCCACTCAAGGTCCCCACTGTTTAGCTTCCAACCAGCAGTCTGAGCAAGCGGATTCCGTTTAGCGGAGGCGCCGTGTGAAAGGGGCCTTAGTATTATCTGTGTAGTAGTGAACCCACCAAATTTCTGTTCACAATTTGATGGTTTTCCAAAATAATCTCCATAGCACATTATGGTTAATCCTTCAAGACTAGTATTTGCAGGCACATTCCTTGTCACTTGGTTATTTCTAGTTTCTGATAGACCATTGAATACCATTGTGACATTAGCAGCTGGTTGTCCTCCTTGCCATGAGCAGCTGAGCTGGATATACTGACTACTGGAACCTTGCAAACAAGCCATATATCCTTTCTGGAGGCCCTGCAAGAAAGACAATAGAAAATAACTAATTACTAAGTACCACAAACCATTACTTACAATGTAAGGAAAACTCTACAGCTTTATGGTATGGCCAAACATTCTACTTTTTATTTGTTCATGTTAGAACACATTTGGAGCAGCAAGTGCTATTCAGGAAACAAGTGTGGTAAAATCAGAACATCTATTCTTTACCATAATCTAAGATCTATATAGTAACTTTCTGCCAGATTTACCAGACTACTCAGTGGGCTTCTGGATGCAACTGTAGCTTCTTTTCACAGAGCTGCGGTGCAACCTCCTACTCATGCGTCAGCATATGTAGACAGCTCACGAGGGTGCTCATACAGGAGGAAGCAGACCAAAGAGGCATTAAAGAGTAATTTCAATGTCACAACTATTATCAGTGGGAGATTTTCCAACTTGTTGGAAATATTTACTAAACTGAGCCAAACTATCCCTCTTTGAAGTTGCTTGCTACCAATGCACCAGAACAGAAATATGGAAACTACCATTATCTTCTACTATGAATATTAGCTGCATGGCTGTCTCTGACTTAAAAAAAAACGATAAACAATTTATACATTTTTTTAATTGGTTTCAATTGTATATTTGAAGACATAGATATAAATGAGTGTATTTATGATTGATTTAAAGTGGTTATAAATGCAAAAATTAATGGATTCGCACAGGCACATAGCCTAACTCAGTAGCGTGCGACCACGAGTGCCCCCTTAGCAGCTAGCTTGCTGGGGGGCACTTATAGGTTGGTACAGTCTATTTTCTCCCTGGCAGGTGGTGCTCGTCTGCAGCAGCAATGCAGATGGAGAAGGAAGTCAATAGAATAGAATAAAATAGTGCCTTGCAAAAGTATTCACACCCCTTGGCATTTTTTATGTTTTGTTGCCCACAAACAATCCATGGTAATTCCAGGTTGTGAGGCATGTTCTGTAAATTAAATGATGCAAACCCTCAACTTTGAAGATTTTTTTTTATTGTGAAGCAAACAACAAATAGGACAAAATAACAGAAAAAGTCAATGTGCATAATTATTCACCTCGCCCCCTAAAGTCAATACTTTGTAAAGCCACCTTTTGTGGCTATCACAGCTCCAAATCGCTTTGCATAAGTCTCTATGAGCTTGCCACATCATACCACTGGGATTTTTGCCCATTCCTCCTTGTAAAACTGCTCCTGCTCCTTCAAGTTGGATGGTTTGCGCTTGTGAACAGCAATCTTTAAGTCTGACCACAGATTTTCTATTGGATTGAGGTCTGGGCTTTGACTAGGCCATTCCAAAACATTTACATGTTTCCCCTTAAACCACTCAAGTGTTGCTTTAGCAGTGTGTTTGGGGTCATTGTCCTGCTGGAAGATGAACCTCCATCCTAGCCTCAAATCACACTCAGAATGGTACAAGGTTTGCTTAAGAATATCCCTGTATTTAGCACCATCCATTTTTCCCTCAACTCTGACCAGTTTCAGCATCCCAACTGCTGAAAAACATCCCCACAGCATAATGCTGCCACCACCATGTTTCACTGTAGGGATGGTGTTCTTTGGGTGATGTGATGTTGTAGGTGTTGGGTTTGCGCCAGACATAGCGTTTTCTTTGATGGCCAAAAAGTTAAATTTTAGTCTTATCAGACCAGAGCTCCTTCCTCCATACATTTTGGGAGTCTCCCACATGCCTTTTCGCAAACTCAAAACGTGCCATTTTGTTTTTGCTGAAAGTAATGGCTTTCTTCTGGCCACTCTGCCATAAAGCCCAACTCTATGGAGCGTATGGCTTATTGTCATCCTATGTTCAGATACTCCAATCTCTGCTGTGGAACTCTGCAGCTCCTCCAGGGTTACCTTAGGCCTCTGTGCTGCCTCTCTGAATTATGCCCTTGTAAAGGCCCGTACACATGATCAGACTTTTTGACAACAATTAGCTGTTTTGGAGCAACATCCATCGGACAAACTTTTTCTGTTTCCATCGGACTTTTGTTGGCTGTGCGATCGCACAAACTTTCTGGCAACAAAAGTCCGATGGAGCAAAATCCGATCGTGTGTACACAAAAGCATCGGACTTTTGTAAAAACTACAGTACGCAGCCGCGAGAATGTTCTCGGTGACAGGGTACTGTACATCTCGCGTTGGCTGCAATAGGAAAAACACATTTTCCTACTGCGGCGGGCGCAAGAGGGAATTCCTCTCTGGGGGAATACCAGGCCCTCTGGTCTGGTATGGTTTTTAAGGGAAACCCCCTACGCCGAAAAATGGCATGGGGGTCCCCCTAAAATCCATACCAGAACCTCTTCCGAGCACACAGCCCGGCCAGTCAGGAAAGGGGGTGGGGACGAGCGAGCGCCCCCCCCCCCTCCCCCAAAGCACCTTGTCCCCATGTTGATGAGGACAAGGGCCTCTTCCCAACAACCCTGGCCGTTGGTTGTCGGGGTCTGCGGGCTGGGGGCTGATCGGAATCTGGGAGTCCCCTTTAATAAGGGGGCACCTAGATCCTGGCCCCCCACCCTTTGTGAAAGAGTATGGGGTACATCGTACCCCTACCCATTCACCTAGGGAAAAATGCGTCAATAAAAAAACAGTACACAGGTTTTTAAAGTAATTTATTAGGCAGCTCTGGGGGTCTTCTTCCGAGTCCGGGGGTCTTCTTCCGACTTCGGGGGTCTCTCCGGCGTTTTCTCCCGGTGTCCGGTTCTTCTCCGCTCTCTCTGGCCTCTTCTCCCGGTTTCCGGAAGTCGGAAGAAGACCCCCGAAGTCGGAAGAAGACCCAGGAGCTGCCTAATAAATTTCTTTAAAAACCTGTGTAGTGTGTTTTTTTATTGACACTTTTTTTCCCTAGGTGAATGGGTAGGGGTACGATGTGCCCCGATAAGCCCCTCACACGCAGACCCCGACAACCAATAGCCAGGGTTGTCGGGAAGAGGCCCTTGTCCTCATCAACATGGGGACAAGGTGCGTTGGGGTGGGGGGGTGCAGGGCCCCCCACACAAAGGCAGTATGATCCTTCTCCTTTAGCCTGGGTTCACACTGATGCGATGCGGGAACCAGTGCGATTCCAGCGTCGGTTCCCGCATCGCATCTCTCCCGCAGGCAGTTCACACTGCCCTCTGTGAATACTGAATCTTCTTTTTTAAAACCAGAAAACCGGGGGGGCAATAAATCATGGGACATTTCCCATTTTTATGAGTAATAATGGGTGTACTTCCCAGACTGTAAATGTTATTGCACTTATATGTAAATATGGAGGCGTCCGATTATCTACATTAGCCGCATGTCGGAGAGTACTTTGCTGTCAGCCTATAACATCTGACTGAAAGACATCAAAACAGTCGGCATTAGGTCATATATAACATCTATTAAGTAACCCGGTCACATTAATTTAGGATGGGACAGGCAGATAAACGGTTTCCAAAAGATCAGATACAATGTCTATATATATATATATATATATATATATATATATATATATATATATATATGTTTCCAGATATCATCACGTCTATCTGTCTCTTTGCATGTATTTATTCTTTCCAGAGTTTATGCTATAATATGTGTATTTGATGGGTGATTTGGATATCCGCAGGAGGTTTATTGCATACCTGTACCTAATTGATTGCATCATAACCATGAACATGTTGTTTGCGGCTGGAAGTTTGGTCTGCATGCAATTATCTGGTCTTTTTTGTCATGGGGTTAATAGTAGTTCTTTCATTCTGTGCTGTGTGATGTGAATCCTGATTGCCTGCGGGTGTTTTTTTACAGAAATTGGGTTACCTACCTGTGCATGCGCAAGAGCAATATTTATACCTTTTCATATATATATATATATATATATATATATATATATATATATAAAAAATTTATTTATGTGTTTTCCATGAGAATTTCAATGCTAGGCATCCACAGGCATTTTTATCAAAGTACATATACATATATGCATACATATGTTTATGGAAAGTTTTTTTAAATAACAACTTTTTTGTTTTTAAGAGACTTTCTTGAGTGGGATGTTTTCCACCTGTTTAGGTTTTTAATTATGTTAAGCATGCATCACCGCCAATTTCTGTTTTTTATTTATACATTTTTTATGGGTCTGGTTTATTCATTTTCTTCTTAAGAGTTAATCTTGTGACCATGTGAAAGAGAAGCCCAGCTGACTCACCTTAATATCAACTTAGAGCATCGTGTCAACTGTAGTGGGCGTACATGATACCTAATTATACCAATCTATGGTTTTGCGGGCTTGCATATATATGTCTTTGTCATCATTTTAAAACTTGGCTATGAATAAGCACCTGCTAAAACTGTGTGAAACGCGTCAGTGGTATTATCCTTGCTGTATGGATTTATCATAACAATAAATTGTTTTCATTGGAGTGCGGCCATCCAGCAATTTCAGGAAAGATGATTTCTCCTCAAATTGTGCAGATGTAATTTATAAAAGTTTACACCAGGGACCGTTTACAAAAGCTTCTTGCTCTGTATCTCAGCGTTTGGTGTTGAATTTATAGATAATACCATTTATTATTGCATTAGTGCATTAAATTACATAGCAACTAGCAAGGAAATACTGTTTTTTTTCAAATGTGTGAGGGTCAAGGTGGATACACTGCAGACAGTGCAGACACATTGCTTACCAATTCTGAAATAGCTCAGTTCGGGCCGTGCGTTCCACAGAGCTGCTGACGTCACTTCCAGTTTATCACTGGCACAGGGAAACTGGAAGTGACGTCATAGCTCGGAGGGAAAGCACCACCCATGTCCTAGGGTGGTGCCAATCTAGAACAAAGCACCCGTAGCTGTAGTAATACTACGAGCGGAAGTATTCCGGGGCAAAGGATTGCACCACAAAGCAGGTCAAAACCCTGTGATTGCATAGACGTCGCGCTTCCCATAGTGCACTGTGTCCGGCGTCCGAAAACAGTGCCCTCTAAAAAACAATTAGGAAAAAAAAAAAGTCCTTAAAAGGGCCTTTTAAAAAAAAAATATTTCTTTTTGTGACTGCCTGGGGGGTGGGGGCAGCGCCCGTGCGCCCCCTATGAACAGGCTGCCACTGTCTATCAGACAATATCTGAAGTGGACAGCCCCCTCAGTCACCTTTTTTTTAGTTCCAGGGTCTTAGCATCAAGGCCCTCAGATCGCTCACCTGAGGCCTTATGACAGCAGAAATAACATTGTCTGGGAGGACATTGTCCAGTCTGGACTAATGCGCTTTGGGAAAAGACCCTGATCTCAGTGTGCTCACAAAATAAATACAGTCTTAACCGGAATAGGCCAGAGCTGTATCAATGTTCATGCTGCCATCTGCATAACTGCCAACTGCACACACCTATCATTCTGAAACTTCTCAAGTTTTCTAGATGCAGAGGGAGCTATCAGACTGGCAGCAGCTGAACACACTGAGCAGAACTGAATAACAGAATGCAGTTTCACTGAATACAGAAACTATGCTTTTTCCTAACAAACAATCACAGCCACACATTAAATTATCAAAACACACTATAATTATATTGATCTAAACCTAGCACCTATCTAGAAGGGTCCCATCTAGATGGCTGGCACCCTCGCCTGTGAATGGAGAGGTTTTACTTCTGCATACAGAAAACACTATTCACAATAAAAATTTCACACAAAGAAAAAAATAATAATTGTATAGATTATAACAAGATAACACAACATTTTGCTCAAATACTTATTTTATTATAACATTGTTCTGATATAGTTTTCAAACTTTCCAGTTCATACACACCCCCAAACTCCTGGAATTCAATGTAAACTTATCTTCTCTCATTGAAAAGTTTGCAAATAGCGATCGCTTCCCACTGCTTAACATGAACTGTCAGAAACAGGTGTTTCATCGGTCCAGAAATTCAGTAATTTAGAAATTGAAAAATAAGAAAGAGTAATTAAAAGACTTTAAAATTACTTTACCTGAGGAAAGGAGAAACAAAGTGAAGCAGACCAAAAACAGTCTATGTTCCATATCTTCACATCTCAGTCTTCAATGAGCAATCTAAGATTCTGTAGTGTATGTTTCTGTATTTGTATTAACTTATGAGGAAGTATGTAATTACAATATTTAAAAGTATCATATGCCCTCTTTTGGTAGAAGTAGGAACTGCAAGATTGTGATCAAGTACCCCCAACAGGCCATGTTTTGGAATTTCTTTTGGATAAAATAGCTGTCCAAAATACCAAGCCATTGACTCTGATTTAAAGCACCAGTGTAAGATAAAAGGAAAACATGTTTCGTTGGGGGTACTTGAGGACTGTGGGTGAGAACCACTGATCTAGGAATAAGATTATTGTATCAATTTTGGCAAATGTGCTTTTGTGTCTTTCCTATGTCTTTGTAATTTTGATGAGTCTGTGATGCATCTTCTCATATAATTCTTTTTGTTTTTGTATAGTTTGTTCGTTAATCCATGGTTAATGCGTATATACCCTCATGAAGCCATAAGGTGAAACATGTCGGGATAATATACGACTATTCAATCTTTGTTCAACTTAAAAACCTCTATGCCTAACCACCATAATGGAGATATTCTATAAAACCCAATGACTTACCATGTCCTGTTATTGGTTTTAGTATTTGTCTATAATAAAAACATTTTTAATCCTTTTATACATATCTGTCTGGTTTCCATTACTATTTGTAAAGCACCATTCTAGTCCCTTCCCAAACCATCTCCTTTTTTGAATAAACGATTTCTAGGGATGAGGTGTGTAATTTTAGGTGTCTACCCTCAGTCGGACAAAAACTATACAAATGATTGCATCAGTGTTCGTGCACTTGCAACACCACAGGTTACATTCTTGCAGAGGGCATCATGTTTCAATACATGCCAATGCAATATAAAAAGCTGAAATGTGCTGCAAGCCAAAAAGGCAGCCTTGTGAATTCTATCTCCTCTTGTGACCAGTAGTCAATTGTCATTTCCTGTGTAGTGTGGACAAAGCACATCTGGCATAGCTTCCAACTGTCCCTGATTTTGAAGGACTGTCCCTGATTTGGAACATTGTCCCTCTGTCCCTCATTCCTCCTCATTTGTCCCTCATTTTGGTCTGATCTATATACAGTCAGATCTGTACACAATTCTAATCTTTTTGGCTCTATACACCACCACAATGGATTTGAAATGCAACAAATCTGCAGACTTTCAGCTTTAATTTGAGGGTATTTACATCCAAATCAGGTGAACGGTGTAGGACTTACAACAGTTTGTATATGTACCTCCCACTTTTTAAAGGGACAAATAGTAATGGGACAGATTAACAACCATCCAAACTTTCACTTTTTAATACTTGGTTGCAAATCCTTTGCAGTCAATTACAACGTGAAGTCTGGAAAGTATAGACATCAGACGCTGGGTTTCATCCCTGGTGATGCTCTGCCAGGCCTCTACTGCAACTGTCTTCAGTTCCTGCTTGTTCTTGGGGCATTTTCCCTTCAGTTTTGTCTTCAGCAAGTGAAATGCATGCTCAATCGGATTCAGGTCAGGTGATTGACTTGGCCATTGCATAACATTCCAATTCTTTCCCTTAATCTCTTTGCTTTCGCAGTATGCTTTGGGTCATTGTCCATCTGCACTGTGAAGCGCCGTCCAATGACTTCTGAAGCATTTTGCTGAATATGAGCAGATAATATTGCCCAAAACACTTCAGAATTCATCCTGCTGCTTTTGTCAGCAGTCACATCATCAATAAATACAAGAGAACCAGTTTCATTGGCAGCCATACATGCCCACGCCATGACACTACCACCACCATGCTTCACTGATGAGGTGGTATGCTTTGGATCATGAGCAGTTCCTTTCCTTCTCCATACTCTTCTCTTCCCATCACTCTGGTACAAGTTGATCTTGGTCTCATCTGTCCATAGGATGTTGTTCCAGAACTGTGAAGGCTTTTTTAGATGTTGTTTGGCAAACTCTAATCTGGCCTTCCTGTTTTTGAGGCTCACCAATAGTTTACATCTTGTGGTGAACCCTCTGTATTCACTCTGGTGAAGTCTTCTCTTGATTGTTGACTTTGACACACATACACCTACCTCCTGGAGAGTGTTCTTCATCTGGCCAACTGCTGTGAATGGTGTTTTCTTCACCAGGGAAAGAATTCTTTGGTCATCCACCACAGTTGTCTTCCGGGTCTTTTGGTGTTGCTGAGCTCACCGGTGCATTCTTTCTTTTTAAGGATGTTCTAAACAGTTGATTTGGCCACACCTAATGTTTTTGCTATCTCTCTGATGGGTTTGTTTTGTTTTTCAGCCTAATGATGGCTTGCTTCACTGATAGTGACAGCTCTTTGGATCTCATATTGAGAGTTAACAGCAACAGATTCCAAATGCAAATAGCACACTTGAAATTAACTCTGGACCTTTTAACTGCTCCTTGTAAATGGGATAATGAGAGAACAACACACACCTGGCCATGGAACAGCTGAGCAGCCAATTGTCCCTTTACTTTTGGTCCCTTAAAAAAAAGTGGGAGGCGCATATACAACCTGTTGTAATTCCTACACCGTTCACCTGATTTGGATGTAAATACCCTCAAATTAAAGCTGAAAGTCTGCAGTTAAAGCACATCTTGTTCGTTTAATTTCAAATCCATTGTGGTGGTGTATAGAGCCATAAAGATTAGAATTGTTTCGATGTCTTAATATTTATGGACCTGACTGTAGTTGTATATAAAATGCTATTTTTATCATTCAAAAAGTGTTTCCCAGTGCTAAACCTTTCATCCAATTTCTAAATTGCTGCATTTGTAAATTTCAAAAGCCAGTATAAAAGAATAGTAGTGGTAAAAAAAAAAAAAAAAAAAGCACTTGTGGCTTTAACTAATCTTTTATTTTTTTGTATAATTCTCCTAAAAGGGGGCGTGGTAGGGTGTGTGCCCTATGCCTACATACTTTTGCTAATTGATGTCCCTCGTTCCCATCTCAACAAGTTGGGGGTTATGCATTCGAACCTACAGGTTGGGTAGACACAGCTGCATTTATCTGCATGGTGAAATATATAATTCAGCTCAATCGCTTGTAGGCAGGTTGCCTACAGTGTTAGATAGGCTAGCGTGGTTAAGTTGCTTAACTGCACAAAGTCTGGTCTGTAGTTACTCAAGGGGTGAACATGGGATCCTGACACATACACACAAGGATCTGACTCTACTGCAGCACACAAAAGGTTCTAGTAGCATCCCAGCAACAAAAAGTTAACTACAACCAGTTGTTGGTGTGTTACCTGGTAAGGTGACAGGTTCTCTGGTAGCCAGGGTGTCCGGTGTTACAGCTCCCTCCCTAGCCGTCTGTCTCTGTCGGTGAATTAGCGTTATGGCCTGGTCCCTGGGTACAGAGATGTGAGAGCACCAATGAGGTCCACACTATGTGCTCGGCAAAACCCCATTCTGTTACCAGGAGTGAGGTAACAGAGGTATGCTTGTGGCGGAGTGCCCCTTTAGTCACAGTCAGATGCAGGTCCCTTTAATTCAAACTCCCACAATCCTCGTGGCTCCCAGCATTCCCTGAGCTCTTGGACACACCCAGGGGATACAATTGCTGGCTCTTCCTGTGCTCAGAGAGACTCTGCCTGATGGGACATTAGTGACTGGGCAAGTGAACTGTCAAAAGGTGCTGGGCTTTTCCCCATTTAATCTGGTGTGCGGGCCACCAGCAGTGAGCACAAGAGCATGCAGTATCTATCTAAGCCCCACTCACCTGGAGAGGATTTTTCTACAGTCCGTGTGGAGAGGCTGTCCATGCAGTGGGGTGGCCCGATCTACATCCACCAGAACCTCCTGACCGAAGACAACAGCAGCAGTGCCAGTGTAAAGCCTGTGCCAGCCACAGATCCACCCAGCCATGAGCTTTCCAGAACCATCCTTCATAAAGGTGGACATGTGAGAAACATTGGGGGAGATTTACTAAAACTGGAGCGCTCACAATCTGGTGCAGCTGTGCATGGTAGCCAATCAGCTTCTAACCTCAGGTTTGTTCAATGAAGCTTTGGTAATATAACCTGGAAGCTGATTGGTTTCTCTACAGACATGAGCCTAATTTTGCACTCTCCAGCTTTAGTAAATAAACCCCATTGTCTTCTGTTTCAGAAGCTGAACTGAACTCAGGAACTCTACTGCCATTTAGTGGCCATTTGTAGAATTGTTCTTATTTCTTCTGTTCCTGTTTTCCCTACTGTTAGTATTAATGTTCTATACTGCACTCCTCTGTCCATATGATATCCCCTATGCAATGTTATGTTGACCTCCATTCTTTAGTAAACTAGAAATTTCATATCACAACTGTCTGATCATTTGGCTGATACCATTACACAACCCTTGGCGTTACGAACAGGATCAGCCATGGTGGTCAGTGGTGAGGGGAGCAGCACGACGGCAGAGTCAGCCGGCTGCAGTGCTGAGGGAGTTAAACAGTCTGCCATTACTTCACTATTGCTGGCGGGATTGCTACCGTAACAGCTGCCTAAGTACACAGGACCAGATCAGGATTTAGATGACCGAATCAGGAGATTTCAGGGCTTGATACGGTCATATGGGGTTCCACCCACACAGCAGGCAGATCAGGCCATTAACACCCTTGAAGGGGAAGGAAGGAAATTAATTCGCACCTTCAGGCACCAGGACCAGGATTCTCTGGACAAGGTAATCAGCCGTATGGAAGCAGTGTACACTCCAACAGTTGCATTAGGGGACCTTGGGGCTCGCTTTATCAGTAGGAAGCAGATAGAGGGAGAATCCATTCCATTTTATGCTCTGGAATTGCAGGATATAGCAGCCGAGATCCGCCACAAGGAGAGGCGGCGACCAGAACACACTGGGTGGAGTGACACAGACAGATGACAAAGTCAGGGAAAAGTTACAATAAAAGTACAGGAGTGACCCAAATTTAAAATTCCATGAATTATTAGAGGCAGCTATCCTGTGTTCAGAGCAGAGACGTGCCAGTACGGATGTCCTCATGGTCAGCATAGGCGATAAACCATGCAAAGTGTAAACAAACTCACCGCTCAATGTGAGGCAGCCATCCACAAACTGACAGAAGGCATGGCAACTTGAACCCCTTGTGTGTGTGGGATGGAGTTATAAAGCGCCTCAATATCTATTGCAACCAACCAATCATTTGAAATAGGTTTTGAAATCCCTAATAAAATCATTACAGTCAAACCTTCGGATAAAGGTGAAAACCTTGTTATAATGGACATAGAGAACTATTAGAGGATGTGTTATGACATCATTTGTAATACAAAATGGTACAGATCAGTACCAATGTCCCATATTGACCATTATACGAAACAATATTAGGACATTTTAGCTAGGGCACACCATAAGGAACTCATTGACTCGAATACCTTAAAGTTTTTGGATAGTAAAAATCCTACCACTCCTGCGTTTTATGCACTACCCAAAGTGCATAAAAGCTTACTTCACCCCCCTGGTAGACCAATTATAATCGGGCTGTGGGTCACTCACTGAAAGAGCAAGTCAACTTATAGAGGAGTACCTATATCCACATGTGAAAGGTCTCTTTTCCTATGTGAAGGACACTATTGAATTACTCAAGATTATAGATGGACTAAAAGTCCCGCAAGGGGCTTGGTTGGTCACAATAGATATCAAGGCCCTTTATAACTCCATCACACACACACACACGGGGTTCAAGTTGTACGGGAATTTCTTGACGAACGAGATCTGGACTCATGGAAATATAATGATTTCATTGTGGAAATGTTGAGTTTTATCCTCACACACAACATTTTTGTTTTCAAAGTTTCCCACTACCTCCGGGTGCAGGGGGTTGCTATGGGGGCGAAATGTGCTCCCTTATATGCCAACCTTACGGCGAAATTTACATAACCTAAAGTTCACAAATACTCTAAAAACTTAATCCTTTTCTGTTTAAGATGTGGAAATCTTTACTAATGAGATAGGAGTACTATGTTCAACACTGTATAGGAAACAGTCAGCGGGAAACAGCTTGCTACAAGCAAGCAGCTTGCATCCGGAACAATTAATTAAGCGCAGACCTGCTGCAAGAATGCCTCCAAAGAAGGGGCTATAGCAAGACATGCCTAAGAAATGCCTTTAACAGGGTAAAAACTCGGGATAGATACTTACTTATCTATAAATCTAGAAGAAACATATAAACAACATCAACACGAATCATTACCAAGTACAATCGACAGCATGGCAAAGTACGTAGTATATATAAAAAATGTTGGTATCTTCTAACTGCGGACCAGAAGATTTTGAAATTCATTAAACCTTACCCCGAAATCACTTATAAAAGATCAAGATCTTTGAGAGACACCTTCGTGACCAGTCACGATAAAACCAGTGATATAGGCAAGACCAAGACACGGGGCACATATCCGTGTGGAAAATGTAACTTTTGTCCTTTCATTCTGAAAGGGAATAGTGACATCCTTCCCAATACAATCTGGACCCCGAGAGACAGAACTACTTGTCAATCAATTGGAGCTGTATATATAATGACATGCTGCTGTGAGGCATTCTATATAGGAAAGACGAAGCGTCCCCTTTTTTTTTGCAATATTAGGGACCATGTCTCCCTAATCTCTAAACGTAAAATGGAAACGCCCATTAGTAGGCACATAGGATTACACCATACCTTGGATCTTAATTCAATTACTTTCTTTAGTCTTGAACACATTCCCCATTATGAACATGGGGGTGATATTGACAATAAACTTTTACAATTGTAAACCTGGTGGATCTATTTGCTACAAGTGACTCAATACCCTGGCTTGTATGAGGGTATTAGTTATAAACAATTCCTGTAAGGGTTTTTGGCAAATTTGCAGTTTTATATTCTATTGGACTCGTTTGATGCTTGGTGCCATTCTTCTCCGTATCTTCTGCTGCCCCTCCCCAGTTTCGGTAATATCCTGGGATAAGTTTGTTTGTCTCCAGGTCCATATAGCTGCCACCGTGTTTATTACCATATTATTCTGTGCAGAGGGAAATATAATATATTGTCTGTATTGTATATTCTGTTTAAAATTGTTGTCATGGGTTTATATACCCATGTAAATCTAATGCATTTTATGCTTTATTAGAATGTGTGTAACTGTGCATTGCTGCGTTTGTCCATTTGGCGAGACCCTTTTTATTTCAACAAATTCTCTTTTAGCTCAGCTGGTTATCGTATACTTTTTATTAAACATAAAAAGGTAAAAAAAATATTTTTTTTTTCCACTAGGGAGCGCTATTTACTTTTGCTCTGCCTCAGCACCACCTTTTACACTCCTGCCTTGGGTCCCTGTACGGGCACTTGAGTCCATGGGATCGCCTCAATTAATTTTGGAGGTCTCCCTGTGCACGCCCGCCCCGAGGTGCCCCTGTGGCATGGTCTTCCAGTTCTGGGCTGTGCAGTGTGTAGCGGTGAGGTCACACACACACACACACACACACACACACACACACGGATTAGTTCCTGGTCTCTGCCCTATGGACGTGTATACCAGTGTTTCTCAACTCCAGTCCTCAAGGCGCCCCAACAGGTCATGTTTTCAGGATTTCCATTATTTTGCACAGGGGATTTGATCAGTTTCACTTCCTTAGTAATTACCACAGCCGTTTCATCTGAGGGAAATCCTGAAAACATGACCTGTTGGGGCACCTTGAGGACTGAAGTTGAGAAACACTGGTGTATACCATGATGCCCTATGTGTAGGGGGTGTGTTCCGGAGTGCACGGCGCAGTCTTTGGTATTCGAAAGTCATCCCAGGTCACGTGGCCCTTCCCCTTTTTGCTTCCACGGTGCGTCATCATGGCACGACGCCATGCACCGTGTTTTGACACAACAGGGAGAGGTATTTAAGGACCCACATGGCAGTAGCCATTTTGTTGGGATGTTTCTAAAGAAAAAATTCGCGCTAGGTGTACAAACAGTAACTTAGTGAATATCACCCGTGAAGGAAAATCCTGCAGCTATGCACTATACCTTGATAAGGGCACTACTAAATAGATATAACAAAAAGCACAGCGCTGGATATAAATGCAAAAATACAACAAAAATTGATATTACTATTAAAGCACCAACAACTTTCATATGTGGTAAAAGAAAAAAATAAAAATAAACAATAACATGAATGCTTCACTATAGTGATATATATGCATGAACAATAACATGGATGCTTTACTATAGTGATATATATGCGTGACTATTCCCAGTTTTTTATCCACACATTTAGAAAAAGCCCAAAGATGCAAAAATTATGTCAAAACAAATGTCCAAAAAAGCAATTAAATGTGACTTTCTATGAATAATAAATCCGTGACTGTCACCGTGTTGAAATCCCGTCACCTGGTATAGATTGAAGGCTTACCAGATAGCCTCTGATCAGAGGCATAGAGCTAACAGCTTGGAGTTTGCCCTCCACAGCGGCTGGAACTTTAGCTGGGATGATGGATGTAGATCTACAAACGATCGCCACAGGCTTCCAGACAGCGGTACAATCAGGGAAGAGAGCTCTCACCGTGTTTAAAAGAAAAGAGAAAACTCCAATGGTGTAGAACGTTTTATCTCTTGTTTATTAAAAGTCGCCTCACTGGCATCCATAAAAACACTTTTCCTTGCAAGGAACCAATACAGCTTTAAAACGAAACTTCTCGCATGCGCCGTCGGTACGAGCGTGTCAATCCTACGGCCGTTTCGTCAGAAATGACATCACATTTTTCTAAATGTGTGGATAAAAAACTGGGAATAGTCACGCATATATATCACTATAGTAAAGCATCCATGTTATTGTTCACGCATATATATCACTATAGTGAAGCATTCATGTTATTGTTTATTTTTATTTTTTTCATTTACCACATATGAAAGTTGTTGGTGCTTTAATAGTAATATCAATTTTTGTTGTATTTTTGCATTTATATCCAGCCCTGTGCTTTTTGTTATATCTATTTTGTTGGGATCCCTGGGAGCTTTGTGCCGACAGGTACCTTTTTGCTTAAGTAAGCATTTGTGGAGATCCTTCTATTTGACATAGCAATACTTAGTAAGGTAATACCCTCACCTTGTTTGTTTCAAATAGGCATTGTCTGTTGTGAGGGACTTTTCTTCTCTGTTTTCATCTTCCTTGCCGTTTGGAGTATATACTGATCCATGGATGGGATTCATTGACTTAAAATCGAGGCAAGTACGGTTGAGATTTAAACCGAGCATCTTAACAGGATTTGTCATACTGTAAATTTTGGATGATAAGGGTTCCTCCTTTATACTTTTCTGTATTTGTAGATTCATGTAATTTTTCTCCAAACTACTAGGCAAATGGTGTCACCTATTGGCAATCAAGGCTCCCAGTATATATAATTCTTGAAGAAAAGTCGGGTTTGAGTGAGTTGAGCACTTGTTTATTAGTCTGCCATGAATGCTTACATCTCACTTTTATCCAGTTAATTTGATATGATTATTATATGTTTACATTGGCAGGTCATTTTCGTAATTGCTTTTTATCATAAAGTTTCATACCCCTCCCTACGAGGAACCCGGCAACATTTGGGTGGTTTTTGGCTGTGCGGATGCACTGCATCACAGGATTCCACTCCCTATTCATGTTTTAATTACATCCAGGTTCCTATACCCAGTTAAAAAGGTAGGAACCTAACCTTCATTGGGTGTTACTTGCCATGTGTGCAATTGCAGCCATATGTGATATATATAATATATGATATGTTCATTCCTGTTGTACTCATTTTTTGTTTTTTTGTCTTTTGTGCACATTTAAAGTTAATTGATTATAGGTCTTCATAGTTAAAAAAATTACTCTTCACGTTTTTTCTTGAGGAAGCCACACGGTGAAACATGTATAAAATATAAACGTGATGAAAATATGAATGTGATTACAGTAAATCATTGCCTCTAATAGGATGTTTGCGCACACCTACAGTATGGCTATTATTGTATTGTATGCATTGGTTTTATGATATTGTTCATTTAATAAAATTTGGCATATATTTTTACATATACTTTTGAGTGATCTCTAGGTTTTAATGCACCTATAAAGTCCCATTTCTCTTCTCCTTCTTAGTAAAGTATTAGCTTTGCCTGGATACAATATGTTTCTCATTTATCTCCGGCTCCACCAATCATCCTTCTATAAATCCTCTCCAGCATAAGGGATTTCAAGAAGGAAGAAACTTCATGGTGTAGTATGTAAAAATTACCATTTATTTAAAAGTATCCTATTGCGCTTACAAGAAGATAAATGTAAGAAGGCAAACAACAAACACACAGCCGCGGACCTAGTGTGCAGGCTGCTATGTGGCGATGTCACAGAATTCAGCTCCATCTGACGCGTTTCCCGTAAGATGCATCAACTGGGAACGGGAACTGTGTGTTTTGTCGCTGTGATCATTGGGGGACAGCTCCATTCTCCGGGACTACAGAGCCCATCCCAGAGAGACTGACGCAGGGCTCGAGTCCTGCGGGAACACATGGAAACGACGTTCCTGTACTTTTTGCACAGCAGGAACGTCGTTCCCAGTAGCAGCTGTATCCTGGCTGGGAGTCAAGAGTGGGTGATTTACTCACCCACTGGCAATAGTAGTGACAACGGCATCTGTCAGCTCAGCCCTGGGAGATAGGAGGAGAGAGCCGGGAGAAAGTACGGGCTGTGCATAGCTCTATGCAGTCCAGCTTGTTTGCTGTTTGTCCCCAGGATTTTTTCAGGTCGGGCTCCATCCCCAGAAACAGTGTGCCTCCTTTAGTGAAATGTAGAGGCTCTTACAGCAGACAGCTTATTTCTCTGCCAGAGAGAGAGAGGCTGTCTGCATGGGAGGAAGAGCCGAGGTGACTGCTGTCACACATTGCAGAAGAGTCCAGGATGGTCACAGACAACTACAGGTCTCATTTTAAAATAGCAATGTAAAGTTTTTGTTCTCTTGTCAGAATTAAGTGAAGAAGGTTGCAGATATCCATGAGTATTATTGTCACTGGGACATTAGGTTGCTTTTAGAGATATTATACTAATCTATCATCATAATGTGTATGAAGAAATGTAAAGTTGCTAAAGTGACTACATGCACTGTAAATGTGCTTTTATATTTTTTGGTAATATGATTTCTACATTTACAGAGCATGTGGTCACTTTAGCAACTTTCCATTTCTTCATACACATTATGACGATATTTCCAATAGCAACCTAATGTCCTAATGACAATAATAATAGATATGTTCCCTGAATCCCTCCCTGGTACTGCGATCACTGACACCGCAGCAGCATCTCACCCAACCGCTTGTCACCCGTCTCCTTCCACATGGGGTGGAATCCGCTTTGCTGGGCAGGAGATCTTTCGGCTGATCCGAGCAGAGCGAGCAGATAGCAGGTCTGTGTCCACTCAGTTTATGCAGAGTAGACACGGCTCGCTCTATTCTATGGGCAGCTGGGAGTAAACGGACCAGCTGTCCGTTTACACCCAACTGCCCTCCAATCCCACCCCCTAGACGGAGGGGGACCTTCTCTTTTTAGAGGACTGGTTTGTAGATAAGCTGGTGTAAAAGGACACAAGTTCATTTAGACCCACCTGTTCGTAGGGGTGAATGGAGGCTCCAGTCAGGTTCACCAGGAAAACTGACAGGCAGACCTGATCAGACCCTTTGTGTGAAAGGGGCCTTAGGCTGGGTTCACACTGGTGCGATGTGGGAACCAGCATGATTCCAGTGAGGATTAGCACATCACATCTCACTCGCAGGCAGTTCACACTGCCAGACATCTCAAGTCTCCCGCGAGACTTGATATGTGTCTACCCGTGTAAAGTTGGGTACACACACATCAAAATTCAGTTTAGCAGGGAACGTCCAAATTTTGATCTCTGTGTAGACAGAAACCAATCATTAGACCACCTTAGTATATTCATGCCATCCTACATTCTGACTCCTACCACCTTGACCACTTCAAGTCACTAAAGTGGTCATGGTGGTTAGAGTGTTCCTTTAATATCTCTCAGAAGAAGTAAACCTGTGTATACTGATTCCATTTCATTCGATCATCCTCTAGATGTGTTAAATTGGGGGGGTGGGGGACGGTGCAAAGCTCCGCACCACCTCCCTGAAATTAGTTTTGTCAGGTTGGGATGTCTGCACTGCTCCCCCAAACCAGTTCGCAGATCACAGTGCGAACTGTGAAATTGGACAGGAAACGTATCGCATGGGTGTGAAATTCCAGTGCGGACCAAAAAAGGGTCCTGCATTATTTTGGTCCGAATGAGATGCGACTTCAGCCATACAAACGGTATGGCTGAATTTGCATCACACAGACATTGTATATGATCTGCACAGCAATGTGGTGTGAATCACATGTGATGTCTGTGCTCGCACCAGTGTGAACCCAGCCTTAGACAGTAATTTTCAGAGCCAAAGAAAGCTATACCCATAGCCGTCAAGTGTCCCAGATCTGCCGGGACAGTCCCATTTTCTGGACATCTGTCCTGCAGCTGCTTTGACCTGATCTACTGCATGTCCCAGAATCCAAGCCATGGGGATTGCTGCAGTACTGTACACCCCTGGGCAATTTAAAGAATCATTCCAGGCATAGGCTATATTATACGCATAGCTCGAATCCTGCTGGAATGCATGGGAACAACGTTCCTGTACTTCTTTCACAGCAGGAACTTCGTTCCGGTTAGCAGCCTCGTCACACAGGACTGCGAGCTCTGGCAGGCAGTGTGGGTGTCCATGCCAACGGGGGTCAGTCTGCTCCAGGTGCCACACATTGGGGAGGGGGCTGTTATCCCAGCGCGCCCATCCTCCCCTGCCTCAGTCCTCCTCCTCCAGCAGCCGCTGTAACAAGGTCCCACCTCCTAGAGTCCAGTAATGGACGGCATGTATTATAGGGGGCGGGACCTTGTTACAGCGGCCTCTGGAGGAGGAGGACCAAGCGAGGAGAGGGCGGGCACGCTGGGATGATACCCCCCTCCCCAATGTGTGGAACCCAGGGCGGACTGACCCCCATTGGCACTGGTAAGGCTGCACTGATGGGGACACTGATCAGGCTGCACTGATAAGCATCATTGCTGGGCACTGGTGAGGCTGCATTTGATGGGCACTAAGGAGTGAGCAGCCTGGGGCCTGGGTCCCACTTTGCACAATCAGCCTGAAGACATTGTGTGTTTAGCTCAAGTGGATAGATGCATTTTTGTGCAGTGAGTCCACATCAGACAGGCATTTATAGTTAAGGGCCTGGGAGCCCGCGTTTATTAAAGGGAAAAAATAAAACAAAAGTCCATCCAGAAATCCCACGCAGGGGTTTAACTTCATTAAACACTCATAAATGAAAATATACCAAGCCACCTGGCTCTCTCTTGTCAGCAGTTCCTCTGCTTGCTCTCAACAGAGTTGATTCTTTCCAGTCCCCTCGACTCACTGGCTTCCGCAGTCTTCCCAACTCTCAAGGCTGGCCAACCTTTCCCAGTCCCTGGGCAAAGAATCCCTCTTACACAGGCTACAGTCTCCCACAGGGCAGACCACTCTTCAAACAGCAGCATCAAGCTGCTCACACTCCACCTTCCTTCTCTCACCAGTCCCTCGTTATATGGGCTGTGTGCACCTGGGCACACACCCTGCTGGCTATCCACAAGACCCGGACACAGGGTTGGAGATCCCATCCCACCCAAGACTCTGAGGGATCTCCAAACTACACAGCCCCATTCAGAAATAGCAAGATCCGGAGAAAGCTGCCAGAGCAGTCCTCTCCTTTTCAAACCTATGCTCTGTAGCTCTGCAATTCGCAGATATGCAAACTCTGAGTCCCTTTTTAACCCTGACGTCATATACAGAGGCCGATGCAACTGCTAATAAAGGCACGTATTGGAAGTTTTTCTTATGGAAAGGACTGAACAAGGAGGCTGTGATGAAAATGCAGCAGATGTCAGTGATTCCTACTAGTTTTTTTTAGCGCCGCATGTGGACTTTTTATAACATGTTAGTTATTAAAAAAAAAAAAAAAAAAAAAAGAGACTTTACAATAACTTTAAAGTGTCACTAAACCCACATAATAAAAAACTATCAATGAATGCTGTATTACATGCTGTTCATACTCATCTCTATCTCCACATTCTGTTCATGTCCCCAATTCAGCTAGAGATTTTGCAATTTGCAGCTGCGGTGGCAACTCTGCACATGCTCAGTTTTCAGTGAGTTTCTATGCTGAACATTTCCTCTCTATCACATCTGAGCAGCCCATGAGACTATAGAGTCACACATATGGGAGCGTATACATAGTGGTAAACGACAGCCCACTCCCTCCCTCCTCCTCCATGCCCACTAACCAGATAAACACAATGGGGCGGGATATTAGATGTATATTAATGGAGGCTTCACTTCCCTCTTATTCTAAGACACAGGAGGGTTGTGACACAGCCTGCAGACATCCCAAGTCTCCTGCGAGATGCGGGAGCCTCCCACATTTCGGGGGCGGCTCCCGGACAGCCGCAAGTGCTGCCTGATATCCCGGCTGCGGGGCTGATCCTGGATGGTCCCCTGGTTCTGTCGGGGATGATCGGTGCAGCAGGAGGGGCAGCTGTGCACACCGATCTCCCTGTATAGCTGACAGACGCTTCTCCTTCTCTCCCTCCCGTGAAGATCAGTGATCACAGCTGTCCGTTCTGCTGCATCGATCATCCCCGGCTGTTATGTGTGCTTCTCCTCCAGTGCCCTCTGTGTCCTTTTCCCCCCTTGTTCTCCTTCCCCCCCCGTTCTTCTACGGCTCCCCTCCATGTCCTTCTCCCCCCCTTATTCTCTGTCTCCCTGCCCCCCCCCCTCTTCCCCCACAGCTGGCTTCCCTCCTCTCCTCTCCCGCCGGTGTTGGGGATCTGTCAAGATAGAGAGCGGAGGAAGGGACCAGCCCCTTCCTTTTCTGAATCGGACACATTGAGCGAGATCGCCCCTGTGTCTTGTGAAAACTGAGCAGAGTAACCCGTATGTTACTGTGCTCAGTTTATCAATGGACAGGAGCTGCTGCCTTCTGTCTATTCATCTGCAATGCTGAGAAAAGGAACTGGGGAATCAATGTCATCAGGCTCTTTCTCTGTCTCAAAGGGGAGATATCAGGGGTCTGTTTAGACCCCTAATATCTCACCAAAGCCCCCCCAACAGGGTTGATAAAAAAAATGAGATTGTAAACAAAAATTCTAAAGTAAAAAACTACTGACACCACACCCCTGCCCTACCAACGCTGTCCACTGCCCCAACCCCCTCCCCCCAAAAAGCATTGTGAATTTTAAAAAAAAATTCAGTTGTAAAAAAAACAATATGTAGAAATAAAAACTACTGACACCATCCACTACCCCACTGACACCATCATCACCACATACTCCCCACCCCTTCCCCAGAAGCACTGTAAAAAAAAAGGATTAAAAAAAATAATTTAAAGAAAATTAAAAACAAAAACTACGGACCCACTTCTCTACTGACACTGTCCACTTTTCACACCGTCCACAATTGTAAAAAATAATTAAAAAAATAAAATAGTAAAAAAAATAATAAAAATAAAGAACTACTGACACCGTCCACTGCCCTGACACCATCCTGCACATACTACTCACCGCTGTACACTCCACACTCCTCACATGCACATTACCTTGCAAAAGTATTCACCCCCTTTTTATCTATTTTGTTACATTACAGCCTTTAGTTCAATGTTTTTTTTTAAATCTGAATTATATGTGATGGATCAGAACACAATAGTCTAAGTTGGGGAAGTAAAATTAGAAAAATATATACATAAAACTATTTTTCAGAAATAAAAAACGTATAATTGGCATGTGCGTATGTATTCACCCCCTTTGTTATGAAGCCCATAAAAAGCTCCGGTGCAACCAATTACCTTCAGAAGTCACATAATTAGTAAAATGATGTCCACCTGTGTGCAATCTAAGTTTCACATGAGCTGTCATTACATATACACACCTTTTTGAAAGGCCCCAGAGGCTGCAACACCTAAGCAAGAGGCACCACTAACCAAACACTGCCATGAAGGCTAAGGAACTCTCCAAACAAGTAAGGGACAATGATGTTGAGAAGTACAAGTCAGGGTTAGGTTATAAAATATCCAAATCTTTGATGATCCCTAGGAGCACCATCAAATCTATCATAACCAAATGGAAAGAACATGGCACAACAGCAAACCTGCCAAGAGATGGCCGCACACCAAAACTCACAAACCGGGCAAGGAGGGCATTAATCAGAGAGGCAGCACAGAGACCTAAGGTAACCCTGGAGGAGCTGCAGAGTTCCACAGCAGAGACTGGAGTATCTGTACATAGGACGACAATAAGCCGTACGCTCCATAGAGTTGGGCTTTATGGCAGAGTGGCCAGAAGAAAGCCATTACTTTCAGCAAAAAACAAAATGGCACGTTTTGTGCTCTGGTCTGATGAAAATTGATCTTTTTGGCCATCAAAGAAAACGCTATGTCTGGCGCAAACCCAACACATCACATCGCTATTTTGTAGTCCTGTGAGCCTCCAGGTAATTGACCAAATCTGGTCTCCAAAATAGTATATCTTTGCAAATGATCAGCTGCTAACCTTACGCATGTCTCATAACCATGCAAAATAGTTAAACAAAATTGTACACACGCTGCGCTTATCAAAATAAAAAAAAATTTAAGAAATTTCCACTAAAATATTAATAAAGTGATATTGTGCTTAACATATACAAAATTTATCAATACTATACTATACTATACGTTAATGTGCAATACATTTCAATAAATGAATAAATAGGTAAAAGTGCTCCAATAAGCCTGTGTATTGCAAATATTCCACAAAGCTTGTGCAATTTTCAAACATTAATAGATAATTCAACACAAACATCCATGCGATTTGGTGTTGCATTCAAGCATATCAGTACTGCATCTATGAAATATGGTGTTAGTGCAATGTTCAAACAATAAAAAGTTAAAAAATACAAAAAAATGCATCCATGCGATTTGGTGCTACATCCATGTGATTCTTTGCAATTCAGTGCTGTGTTGCTGTGCAATGATCAAATTAACAGTCCGATTTAGTGTTGCATCCATGCATTTCAGTGCTACATCTATGCAATATGGTGTTAGTGCAATGTTCAAACAATAAAAAGTTAAAAAATACAAAAAAACGCATCCATGCGATTTGGTGTTGCATCCATGTGATTCTATGCAATTCAGTGCTGTGTTGCTGTGCAATGATCAAATTAACAGTCCACAGATCTTCCACAATCCATTTATGTGTTATGGTGAACACAAACTCAAGTGCTCATACAAGTGCTCCCCCCAGGTGATAGCCCCTCACCTTAGGGCGTGCGACCTTCCAATTAAGCTTGGTCAGAATGCACCTTAGAACCTCTCTGGGTTCGATGTTATATGCAGGGTCCTGGATAGATTTGCACTGGTGCCTCTGTTCCTCACAGTAGTCCCGTTTGTACCTCAATATATCAACATAAAAAGGACTTCATGGTGCAGTATGTACTAAATTTATTAAAATCATAAACAAATCCTGCAATGGGTACTCACAGTAACAAGGCGCTTAAGGGCGCCACACTAAAACAACAGAGACGAATGGGAAACAGCGGCCGGTATGTGGTGGCGTGCTAATCTGTCCCAACAGGTTGTATGTATAACGTTCCGACCTGTCCCCTTCCCCTACGCGTGTTCGATACAAGGGGTATTTCGTATCTTCGTAATCACCCCCTGATAAAGATACCAAATACCCCTTGTATCGAACACGCGTAGGGGAAAGGGACAGGTCGGAACGTTATACATACAACCTGTTGGGACAGATTAGCACGCCACCCCATACCGGCCGCTGTTTCCCATTCGTCTCTGTTGTTCTAGTGTGGCGCCCTTAAGCGCCTTGTTACTGTGAGTACCCATTGCAGGATTTGTTTATGATTTTAATACATTTAGTACATACTGCACCATGAAGTCCTTTTTATGTTGATATATTGAGGTACAAACGGGACTACTGTGAGGAACAGAGGCACCAGTGCAAATCTATCCAGGACCCTGCATATAACATCGAACCCAGAGAGGTTCTAAGGCGCATTCTGACCAAGCTTAATTGGAAGGTCGCACGCCCTAAGGTGAGGGGCTATCACCTGGGGGGGAGCACTTGTATGAGCGCACAGCACTTTAGTTTGTGTTCATCATAACACATGAATGGATTGTGGAAGATCTGTGGACTGTTAATTTGATCATTGCACAGAAACACAGCACTGAATTGCATAGAATCGCATGGATGCCTTTTTTTAAATTTTTTAACTTTTTATTGTTTGAACATTGCACTAACACCATATTGCATAGATGCAGCACTGAAATGCATGGATACAACACTAAACCGGACTGTTAATTTGATCATTGCACAGAAACACAGCACTGAATTGCATAGAATCACATGGATGCGTTTTTTTGTATTTTTTAACTTTTTATTGTTCGAACATTGCACTAACACCATAATGCATAGATGCAGTACTGATATGCTTGGATGCAACACTAAATCGCATGGATGTTTCTATTGAATTATCTATTAATGTTTGAAAATTGCACAAGCTTTGTGGAATATTTGCAATACACAGGCTTATTGGAGCACTTTTACCTATTTATTCATTTATTGAAATTTATTGCACATTATCGTATAGTATATTATTAATTGATTTTGTATATGTTAAGCACAATATCACTTTATTAATATTTTAGTGGAAATTTCTTAATTTTTTAAATTTGATAAGCGCAGCGTGTGTACAATTTGGCCAATACATCACCATCAGCACAGTGAAACACAGTAGTGGCAGCACCATGCTGTGGGGATGTTTTTCAGCAGTCGGGACTGGGAAACTGGTCAGAGTTGAGGGAAAGATGGATGGTGCTAAATACAGGGATATTCTTGAGAAAAAACCTGTACCACTCTGTGATTTGAGACTAGGACAGAGGTTCACCTCCCAGCAGAACAATGACCCCAAACACACTGCTAAAGCAACACTTGAGTGGTTTAAGGGGAAACATGTAAATGTGTTGGAATGGCCTAGTCAAAGCCCAGACCTCAATCCAATAGAAAATCTGTGGTCAGACGTAAAGATTGCTGTTCACAAGCGCAAAACATCCAACTTGGAGCTGGAGCAGTTTTGCAAGGAGGAATGGGCAACAATCCCAGTGGTAAGATGTGGCAAGCTCATAGAGACTAATCCAAAGCGACTTGGAGCTGTGATAGCCGCAAAAGGTGGCTCTACAAAGTATTGACTTTAGGGGAGTGAAGAGTTATGCACGTTGACTTTTTCTGTTATTTTGTCCTATTTGTTGTTTGCTTCACAATAAAAAAAAGCATCTTCAAAGTTGTGGGCATGTTCTGTAAATTAAATGATGCAAATCCTCAAACAATCCATGTTAATTCCAGGTTGTGAGACAGCAAAACACGAAAAATGCCAAGGGGGGTGAATACTTTTGTAAGGCACTGTATACACTCCACACTCCTCTCCTGCCCATACTACCCACCTACATACACTCTGCACTGTACATTCCCTATTTAACATTACTACATTCTGCACTATGTAAGTCATGTCAGACTCTAATAAACCACACTCCATTTAAGCCATGCCCAATATGTAGCACGGTTTAAGCCACGCCCACCTCCCTGAAATGAGTTTGCCACCTACCTGAAATTAGTTTTTGCAGGTTGGGATGTCTGCAGCCTGTGACTGGCAGAAATCCGCCCACACCATGTTATTGCCAAAAATAATAAAGGTTTGTTATCAAATATTTGTATAACCATTTAAAACAATTTATATTAAGTATTTATTTTCACTCTGTATTCCAAAGGCTATTTTTTTTAATAATTTTGAACATGACAAGCAGCAGATGATTAGAAGCTCCTCCCGCTTATGTTTTCCTGCAGACAGGCTTGAAAAGATCTGGGTCATGTAACAGTTGTATATCAATTGGGAGAAAGGTTCTTAGATTTTTTTTATTCAAACAATTGCAGTGCCATCATCCACAAACAGAAATAGAAGGGAGAAAGTGATACTAAACACATATTGTTTAATTTACAAACATGCAAGTGGGGTATGAGACTGCAGATAACAACACTGTAAAACTGACCAGCAAAATGATAGGTTTAGGGAGCAAGGCTGTGCCAAAATTAACTCAAACACACACAGAGCACAGGCGGTTGTTTTACTACAACACTAAAGCCTCACACACACGATTGAATTTTGTGTGATGACAAACTGTTTGCCTAAAATCCAACCGTTAGTACGCTCCATCAGACAATCGTTGTCCGACTTTCTGCCATCAAATGTTGGATGGCAGGCTAGTAAATTTTTGGCGGACAATGGTCTGTTGTCGGATTTTCGTATTGTGTGTACACAAGGCCGTCACACAAAAGTTCAAAGTACAAACACGCATGCTCGGAATCAATGCTCACCAAACACGACATTAGCAGAAGGTGCCCAAAAGGTGGCGCTCAAGAGCTGAAATTCCATGTAAAACATCACTACATTCGTGTTTGTTGGCCAACAATTGTGTGCCGTTTGTATGCAAGACAAGTTCCTGGCACACGCCCTTCGGAAACAAGTCTGACACTTTGTTGGCCAACAATCTGATCTTGTGTACGAGGCTTTAGGAGACTGCAGATGATGCAGTGTTGTAACTTTGGCCAGGGACAGGACAGTTTTAATTAAGAATAGACCTAACCACTTTTTTTTTTAAACAAAATACTAATATGCATGAGCTGACTAGTCCCCTGAAACAGAAGTAAAAATATAAAAAATATTTTGAATAAAAACCCCTGAAGCAAAAAATAAAAATGCTTTCGGCAAGGCAGCAGCTAAAAGTGACTGCTTCTCTCTAATCAACTACAAAGTAGAATTAAAAGAGAAGCATGACCAAAGCTCTTTTGGCCATACTTCTGTAGCGCCATCCCCATAAAGCCCCGTACACATGGGCAAAATGTCCATCACCAGCAGCCGACCGACTCCCAATCAGCGCTCTCAGCAAATGGCGCAGAGCGCTGATTAGAGTGTTCTGGCGTGGGGGCTGTCCCCCTGTCAGAACACAACAGCTCAGTGGGGCAGATCGCTGGACTAACCTTGCGTGTTTGGTACAGTGGCTCCAAACCGGAGCTGGCAGTTTTTTTGGCTGCACGAAAAAAACAAATCAGGCTTAAGGGCCGCTGGAAGATGACTGTCCTCAAGGGTTGCCCTGACCTTGCAAGCCACCTGACACCTCTGAAACCCTGGGTTCGGACATATTTCTAAGTGGTAATGCAATTACAAAGACACAAGACAAGTATTTTATTAAGCTTTTTAAGGCAGATAACAAAAATTGCTAAGACGGATATCTTTCAGTAATTTGCCTTACTGTGATCTTTCTTTGCATTGTATGCCCTAAGTATACTTACTAAGACCAAACAATAGTAACCATGTTACTAAGTAAGGGGGGGGGGGAGTGGAGAAGTCCTTGTAGTGTAGATGTCCAGAGTCTTAAGCCTTGTACACACGATCGGATTTTCCGCAGACAAAACCTCAGACTTTTGTCCGAAGGCGTGTGCCTGGATTTTGTCTTGCATACAAACGGCAAGGAATTGTCGGCCAACAAACACGAACGTAATGACGTACTATGTGTTTTTTTTTCAGCTCTTTAGCGCCACCCTTTGGGCTCCTTCTGCTAATTTTGTGTTAGTAGAAGTTTGGTGAGTGTTGATTCGCGCTTTTCAGTTTGCGCTTTTCATTTCCTGCTTTTCAGTTCATTTCTGAAGGGCCGTTCGTCAACCAGACATGTTGCAGAATCAGAGGAGATAATGTGTTATTTATTATTGGCCTTGGAGTTATTGCTTTGACCCAAGTCTAGTCCAGGAACAGGAGGAGGAGGAGTTCTTGGACCAAAAATTGGTTGCTTTATTAAATCGTGACCAATTATGTCACATGCCTTTGCTGCAGGAGCTCCAGAAGAATAATCCAGATGATTTTCGGAATTATCTCCAGGTGACGGACCCCTACTTTCACCAACTCTTGGCATTGTTGACCTCCTATATTAAGAAGCAGGACACATACATGAGGCTTTTATTTTATTTTTTTGGTTGAATAATAATGATTTGATTTGTTATATTTTCTCTATTTTTGGATGCATAGAATGCACTTTTTGGTTAAGTTCTAATAGCAGATAGCATGTCTAATTTTATTTGTTTTCTTTTTTTAATGCATAATAAAAAAAATTGTGGAGAATAATACTTGGCTTTGTGTTTTACTTCAAATGACAGTTTGGGAGTAGGCAGTTACATTTAAAAAAAATACAATGTAAAATTGACAAGGGACACCAACATAGTTGTATCTTTGATCTTAAAAACTACAGGATAATGGTGCTGTGGTAACTTGCCCAAAAAAAAAAAAAAAAAAGCATGATAATATTATTGATATCACTAGAAATAAAAAGCCATTGAAAATTTGTTTGCAATAACTCCATCAGTATCACCAGCAAAGCAGCTTCATTATTATCCCATTAAAGAAGAAGAGAATTGTACGCTGCATTTCTAGATTTCATAATTTGCCACGTCACGAATGTTAATTCTGTATTACGAACGCTAGTTTACAAAACCGTCCGCTTCTGGCTCGTCCTTGCTTCCGTGCATGCGTGTTTGTACTTTGGACTTTTGTCGCACGCTCGGAAAATCCGACAACAAACGTTCGGATCTTCCGCCAACAGCCTGTCATCACACATTTCCTGTCAGAAAATCCAATCGTGTGTACGCGGCTTTAGAGTCTTCAGCTAGCTCAACAAGGGCTCGTGGGAATTGCTAGGCAATGGCTACCACCAATAAAGAATAGAATATGCAAAGTGTTTTCTTAAAAAAGCTTTTATGTGAGAGATGGGGTAAAGGTGTCTTCATGAAGTGTCTTTGCCTGCTCACCAATCCTGATGATACCAAGGCTCAAGAGAACAGAATACCGGAACAGGATCTTGAAGAATCTGCATCCAGTAAAGGGTGCCTGAATGTGCACCTTGCAATGCTGGAATTCAGCTGGGTCTGTTGATGATGAGAGTGATCCCCAACATTCACTCAGCTGAAAGGAAACTAGCAATGGTTGGTGGATGTGATGGCAGGTGCAATGCTGGCAACAAAAGTCAGTACACACCTAAATGAAAATGTCCAAATTGGGCCCAAAGTGTCAATATTTTGTGTGGCCACCATAATTTTTCAGTGCTGCCTTAACTCCTTTGGGCATGGAGTTCACCAGAGCTTTACAGGTTGCCACTTGAGTCCTCTAACATCCACCAGCTCCATGATGTCGTCATAGAGGAGTGGAAGAGACCTTGCACTCTTCCACCTTTCATTTAAGGATACCCCACAGATGCTTAATAGGATTTAGTTCTGGGGACATGCCTAGCCAGTCCATCACCTTTACCCTAAACTTATTTAGCAAAGCAGTGGTCGTCGTGTGTTTGGAGTCGTTATGTTGGAATAATGCCCTGCGGCTCAGTCTCCGAAGGGGGAGGATCATGCACTGCTTCAGTATGTCACAGTACATATTGGCATTCATGATTCCCTCAATGAACTGTAGCTCCCCAGTACCGGCAACACACCCACCACAATGCTTGACTGTAGGCAAGACACACTTGTCTTTGTACTCCTCATCTGGTTGCCGCCACACACGCTTGACACCATCTGAACCAAATAAGTTTATCTTGGTCTCATCAGACCACAGAACATGTCCTTAGTCTGCTTGTCCTCTGCAAACTGTTTGCGGGCTTTCTTGTGCATCATCTTTAGAAGAGGCTTCCTTCTGGGATGACAGCCATGCAGACCAATTTGATGCAGTGTGCGGCGTATGGTCTGAGCACTGACAGGCTGACCCCCCACCTCTTCAACCTCTGCAGCAATGCTGGCAGCACTCATACTTTTATTTCCAAAAGACAACCTCTGGATATGACGCTGGGCATGTGCACTCAACTTCTTTGGTCGACCATGGAAAGGGCTGTTCTGAGTGGAACCTGTCCTGTTAAACCGCTGTATGGTCTTGGCCACCGTGCTGCAGCTTAGTTTCAGGGTCTTGACAATCTTCTTATAGCCTAGGCCATGTTTATGTAGAGCAACGATTTTTTTTTTCAGATCCTCAGAGAGTTCTTTGCCATGAGGTGCCATGTTGAACTTCCAGTGACCAGTATGAGAGTGAGAGTGATAAGATGAAATTTAACACACCTGTTCCCCATTCACACCTGAGACCTTGTAACACAGACCTTGAGTCACATAACACCGGGGAGGGAAAATGGCTAATTGGGACCAATTTGCATCTTTTCACTTAGGGGTGTACTCACTTTTGTTGCCAGCAGTTTAGACATTAATGGCTGTGTGTTGAATTATTTTGAGGGGACGGCAAATTTACACTGTTATACAAACTGTACACTCACTACTTTACATGGTAGCAAATTGTAATTTCTTCAGTGTTGTCACATGAAAAGATATAATAAAATATTAACAAAAATGTGAGGGGTGTACTCACTTGTGAGATACTGTACACCTTCTGTTAACTCATAGCCAGTCTTCTGACAGGCCAGGGCTATTGTTGTGATCTACCCAGTAGTGTCAGAGGGCTAGTCAAAGTCACCCCCTAACCAATGGATGGTAGTGGGGTCTGTCACTGGATTCTGCCGTTGAATAGTAGGTATTAGTTCATAATTTTTTCTCCTAAAACATCATAAGTTAGTCTCTTGGAAGGGTTTAGGTTTTACCTCAGTTGGATAGGCGAGATCCAAGCACAGATGTGGAGTCTTAGTCCATTTCAGGTACTATTAGAACTAAAGGGTTCCAAAGAGGGATGAACTGAATCCAATTTAGGGAAAGAAAGTTCTGTGGTTTTATTAACAGGATTTGTACAAGCTTGGCCTCCATAGGATTCCATTCTTTCCTCTGAAATCCCATTGGCAGATGTGGAATCAATTTCAGGGAACCTGTCTAATCTAGGTTGCAGTAGATCTTCATTGTTGAAACTGATCAGATCCTCAATACCCTCTTCATTAGACCGCTTGACTAGCTCAATCTTAACTTTGCCAACTCTTTCAGGTGGATGTACAATTTCCACTTCTGAGCTTGAAGATCTTCTTTTTTTTCTTCCTGAACTGCATGAGAGCCAAAGTTGGTTTCTTGGGTAATGGCCATAGCCAGTGACGCACTCTATCCTCCTCTTTGCTGTCATCTTCCATTGTAGACAGGAGTTTGGATGCACGGTAGACAGGAGTGACAATAGCTCTCTACTTAGGTTCTATTGGTCTATAATGAGAGCCAATCACTGACTACCCCTAAAGGTCCTATCTGGGTCTAAGTGTCCATGTTCAATATGAAGAGCAGCCAGTACAGTCTGTTTGTGTTTTTCTGGGAGGAATATCTCCCAATTTTTTCCAGGGTCTTCAGAGGGGCCCCTCCTGTACAAAAGTCCATCTTTCATCTGTAACCGGTTCCACTCTTGGTGCACTATAATGGAATTTGTGTCAGAACTCTAATAGTAAACTGGGGTTTTGTTTGGTCAACGCTTCTATAGTCAGGCTATGTTGCAAATCCTCATTCTATTCCATCTTCAGATTTTTCTGGGACAGCTGAGGAAGCACCTCACTTCTTACTTGGGTCAGGTCACAATAGCACTTTGGCACTCCAGAGTGGGTTGGCTCCTATGGATTCAGCTCCGACAGCCCCTTGGGCAATACCCTGACACAGGGCTCACACTCCTTCGGATGTCACATAAGTCCAGTCCTTCAGCTCTCTGACTGACCTGTGAGGTCTCCGAGACAGAGCGTCAGCATCTCTGAGGAGAGCAAGTACACCAGAGGATTATTATCTGTCTTCACCACGAAAGAGGCTCTATACAGATAATTTCAGCTTGTCTACAACAGCCCAATTTAAGGCCAGAAACTCCAGATTGTGCACATGATAGATCTTTTCAGACTGGGTCAAACTCGGCTCACATTTGCTATAAAGAAAAGCGCACCATCCTTCTCCTGGTACAGAACCCCAATCAACCCTTCTTGGCTGGCATCCACATGGAGCTCATATGGCTTGGATGGGTCTGCAAAGGCTAGTACTGAGGCCACTTTTGAGGTGTTGGAAAGTTCTCTCACATTGAGGAATCCACTGCTCCTGTATGGACTCTTTTCGACTCCTGAGCCTCATGCCTCACTTGGCTTGACTTGCAGCCTTCACCTTTCACCTTATTCTTAAGAAACTCGTGAAATGGCTGGCAATCTTTGCAAAATTTACCACAAACCTCAGATTCTTATCTTATATCTTATCTTATATGTAGTTTCACAAAGAAGAACAATTCATTATACATGTATATACAGTACCTAAAAATACCATCTAGTGGCAGAACTACTAATCACTGTATAGTACATGAAAATGGTTGCTGCATCTGTTTCAAAAGCCTGCTAACAGCTTTAATATACGGAAGGTTGTAACCACTTAAAGTGTAAGTTCACCTTTACACCTTTGCAACTACTAGTAAAAAAATAAAATAATAAAAATGCCTTAAATCTATTCCCTATTTTGTAGGCGCTATAACTTTTGCGCAAACAAATTAATATACGCTTATTGTGATTTTTTTTTTACCAAAAATATGTAGAAGAATTAAAATCGGCCTAAACTGAGAAAGAAATTTGTTTTTTATATTTTGGGGGATATTTATTATAGCAAAAAGTAAAAAAATATAGCTTTTTTTTTTTAAATTGGCGCTCCTTTTTTGTTTATAGCGCAAAAAAAAAAAAAAAAAAAAAAACTGCAAATATGATAAAATACCACCAAAAGAAAGCTCTATTTGTGAGGAAAAAAGGCATAAATTTTGTTTCTATACAGCGTCGCACAATTGCGCAATTGTCAGTTAAAGCAATGCAGTGCCGTATCACAAAAAATGGCCTGGTCATTAAGGGGGCAAAACCTTCCGGTCCTTAAGTGGTTAAAGTGAGCAAGAGGCATAGAAAGTGAAAGAGAGAAAGAGAGACGTGTATCTTCTCGCATTCAAAGCATTAGCAAAACCTCATCTTCAATATGCAGTTCAGTTTTGGAGACCAATTCTCAGGTTTGGATGAAGGATGTATTGAAACTGGAAAGAATGCAGAGAAGCGCATCTAAATTAAAGCCCCTTTATCACCTGCTAATTTATTTTTTGTAAAAAGCCCCTGCAAAGAAGATCAACATCAGTTACCTGTTCAGAAGGCGGTGATGTTTTCTTTCTTATAAATGTAGCGCACAACCCCCGTAGGAGCTGCTAATTTGTTCGTTTTCCCACTGGCCATCCCAGACCCTTGGAGCTACCCCTACCTCTGACACTTCGGGTTCCATCATGTGTAAAAGTGTGCGATAACCACAAAACTAATGTTATAAAATGTTCACAAGATAGATCTTATAGAATGCTCGCAAAATAAATCTTGTAAAAGGCAGCGCTAACAAAGACCGATAAAGTTGACAAATGGTCCACTAATAGCTCTCACCTCCTGGCCTAAGCTGTCCTGAATAGTGGATTGATCTGCCTGCCAGCTATTGATCGTCAGCTATCGGTGAGGTCTTTGGAGGAAAATCGTTGAACACGAGCCCAATCTTCCTACATGCTGTTTTACCTGCTTTGGTCAGGTAATGTTTGAGTCTATGAAGGGATTCAACTGTGATCGATATATATGGTGAAAACGGAAGGGGGTCTATGTGTGCTGTTTCAACACTCCATTTGTACCTAAAATTCACTCACAGAGGTCCCACTCATCACACATTGAGAAGGATATCGCGCACAACCCGGTTACCAAGTCTCTCTGTGGACGATTCAATTTTTTTGAACCTTATAATCAGTTGAACTGAAGGACTTTTTTTAGTGGACCATTTGTCAACTTTTTCGGCCTTTGTTAGCGCTGCCTTTTACAAGATTTATTTTGCAAGCATTCTATAAGATCTTTCTTGTGAACATTTTATAACGTTAGTTTTTAGCTTGCTTTTAGTAAGTGTTTATGGCAGCAGCTGAGTTTATTGATCTGTAAATGGATTGTCACATATCATATACTATGCAATTAACATATTGCCATTAATTCAAATGAAGGGCTATAGCAATTTTATTTATTTGAGTATACATTTATATATTTAATTTATATTTGTCTATATCCAGGAGCGCTCATTTTGTGTAGTCATTGGCGGTTCAAATATCTACACAACCTTGTGTTTTGATAACCACAAAACCTTAAAACAAATTCACAGTGCACAATATAGTATACCTGTTTGTCTTTACCTTGATCTTCATTTGCTTGAGGATACAAAGAAAATAACAAGGACTCAGTTATACTTAAGTAAATTTTTGTTTACTGTAATTACTTTAAAGGGATGTATTACAATAGTTGTACCATCAGACCAACATAATCTGACAGTCAAATTAACTTTATATTACAAGAATATAATACAGGTATAAAATGTCTGAAGTAACGTATGAATGGTATAGCAAAGCAAATAGGATATCCGTCAGAGTGAATCTATCTCACTCTGAGCACTGTCTTATTTCCTGGCTATACTAAACCAAATGATAACTTAATTAAGTATAGTACAACCATTTGGGAGCTCCCTCTAATAATATCACACTACCCCTATATAGTAAGGAGACACAAGGCCTTGTGTTACTGAACAGTCTTTCTTTATCTACTTTTCTTCTGCTAGCAAACAAAATAATTTTGTAATCCAAGGGTTAATGACTCCTCATCAAAGTATACTGAGAATATGAAAACCAGGCTCTGGTGTTGCGACACTTTAGCTAACTTTAATGCTAGAGACTCAGTACTAAATCCTCTTGAATCTGCTTGTGGAACTGAGGGTCCCAGCAAATCTGTCTTGTGTACACGTATGTATAAAAGTGCATCAAGAAACTTGTGGGCAACAACCCTCTCACCCAACCAGGACAGTGTTGTCAGAGGACTCCGTTCAGATGTTTAGGATTCTGCCTCCGGCCGGCCGGCACTGCTGCGCTGCTCCGCTCCACACTATAAAACGGTCTGGAACTCCCAGATAACTACGACAGGCCCCTCAGACTCCTTTCAAGTCTTGGCCCACCGTCAGTCCAATCACAAGACCGCTGCTCAGATTGCTGCTCCGTGGAGGTAGGCCATGCTGTGCTGGAGACTTCACACAGATCCTCCCAGGCTGGCCATGCGTGTCCAAGAGCCAAGATGGCCACTCTCAGCCCTTTTATAGGCTTCCCACAATGCAGTCTGTTCCCTTAAGATTCATGGGAGTTAATCAGCATTCTGGGTAGGTCAAGTTAATGTCCAGAGGTAAACAAAGTACTTCCATGTCAACTTCTGAACAGTAATAGAAAATAAAGATGCAGTCCTTTTATATTTTGCCTGCTAGGTGGCGCCAAATGATAACATATATGCAACATCATATTATACATATATTATGACTGCTACATAAAGCTTCTGGGTTTAGGGTTCTGAGGTGTCAAGGTTTTTTTTTTTCTACTTAACAATGGTTTATGCCCTGCATAGGAAAATATGTCCACAGTGGAATTTTTTTCGAATTATTTTAATTGATGCAGAAAGCATACACTGCTTCCTCTTCTGCACTGCTGTACTGTATCATGTATTGCTGGTACAAAAAAAAATGTTTTTGGTTGGTTCTTTCATTGGCTTCACAAACATTTCTTGTAATGTTTTTGAGAGTAGTGAGAGTGCAGCAGAGAAACTGTAGGTGGCAGCACTGGAGCAGGGGAACAGAAAAGAAAGACTCAACAAGGTAGTATACAAGTAATGTAACTGTATGATCCAAAAAAAAGAAAGATTCCAGTATTCAGTGAGAGCATCACAATAGCATGTGGTCTTAATATAACTATTAGAAATAAGGTATACTCAATGTCATTTATATAGTACTGGATCCTGAATATCATCTGGTATACATTGTATATTAGCCAATATAATATACAGAAGAACACTTCACCTGTCACTTTCTGCGAGCAAGAACTACAAAATCTGCATGCTGATTACAAGCCAATGAAACTTGGAAGCTTATAGGTTTCTAGAACTGCACCAGATTTTGCACTCTCCAGTTTTAGTAAGGCCCCTCTCACACAGGGCTGTCTGACAGGTCCACTTGTCAGTTTTTCAGGTGGACCTGATCGGACCCTTCACTCTCTTCTATGGAGCAGCAGATGTTGGCACCAGCCACCATCCGATCGAATGTTGTCTGCCAAAAACAAACAGATGGTAGTCCTATTCCACATCTGTCTGGCAGATCAGATGGCATCCGATTGCCCCAGAGAGGAGAGTGGGACTGAGTCGGTGTCCACTCTGCACAGTGAGCAGACACGAACCTGTCATCTGCCTTCTCAGCGGGGATCAGTGGAGAGATCCCCTGCTGAGCAAGCTGATTCTGCTTCATGAAGGCACCTGTGTCAAAGGGGCCTAAATCAACCCCAAAGGGTCAACGTAAAATTAAAGTAAGATGCAACTAAGAGAAGCTTGAAACATCCTGCTGGAGTTTGTTCAGAATTGTTGGTGGCATATTTAGAAACTGCTGAACTCCAGTGCAACTTCTAAGTAAGAACTCCTGACCTTTAACCAGTTCCCACCCAGCCTATAGCAAAATTACAGCCGGGCAGGACTTTCATTAATCCGGATGGACATCATATGACATCCTCCTGGTTTGCGCAGCGATGTGGCTCAATCTGTCGATCAGCCGAAGACTGATCAGTGTACGGGCTCGCTGCAAGTGCCATGTGACCGCTGTGACAGTTGTAAACAATGGTTGGCTTCCTTTCATGCCATCCATTGTGTACAATTGTGTTGCTAGCTGTGATCGGTCAATATGATTACATGATACAGACAGCGCCAATCACAGCCCATCTGTACCATCAGCTCAGGCCAATCACAGCTAATCACAACAAAACAAACAAAATCAATCAATTTCATTCAGTAAAATGCTTGCTTATAGAAATGAAATTCACCGCTATAAGCAATAAAAAAGAAAGAAAATAATGTGGTCACACTGTGTTAAAGAAAAAAAAAATATATATATATATATATTGCTCATAAGTTTACATACCCTGGCAGAATTTATGATTTCTTGGGCATTTTTCAGAGAATATGAATGATAACATAAAAACTTTTCTTTCATTCATGGTTAGTGTTTGGTTGAAGCCATTTATTATCAAAACTGTGTTTACTCTTTTTGAATCATAATCACAACAGAAACTACCCAAATGACCCTGATCAGAAGTTTATATACCCTGGTGATTTTGGCCTGATAATATGCACACGAGTTAACACAAAGGAGTTTGAATGGCTATTAAAGGTAACCATCCTCACCTGTTATCTGTTTGCTTGTAATTAACGTGTGTGTGTATAATAGGCCAATGAGTTTCTGGACTCCTGACAGACCCTTGCATCTTCCATCCAGTGCTGCACTGACGTTTCTGGATTCTAATTCATGGGGAAAGCAAAATAATTGAGAAATGATCTGCAGGAAAAGGTAGTTGAACTGTATAACACAGGAAAGGGATATAAAAAGATATCCAAGGAATTGAGAATGCCAATCAGCAGTGATCAAACTCTAATCAAGAAGTGTAAAATGAAGGGGTTCTGTTGAAACCAAACCACGGTCAGGTAGACCAACTAAAATTTCAGCCACAACTGCCAGGAAAATTGTTCGGGATGCAAAGAAAAAACCACAAATAACTTTGGCTGAAATACAGGATTCTCTGAAAACTTGTGGTGTGGCTGTTTCAAGATGCACAATAAGGAGGCACTTGAAGAAAGATGGGCTGCATGGTCGAGTCACCAGAAGAAAGCCATTACTACGCAAATGCCACAAAGTATCCCACCTACAATACGCCGAACAGCACAGAGACAAGCCTCAAACCTTCTGGCACAAAGTCATTTGGAGTGATGAGACCAAAATTGAGCTTTTTGGCCACAACCATAAATGCTACATTTGGAGAGGAGTCAACAATGATATACCATTCCTACTGTGAAACATAGAGGTGGATTGCTGATGTCTTGGGGATGTCTGAGCTACAAAGGCACAGTAAATTTGGTCAAAATTAATGGCAAGATGAATGCAGTATGTTATCAAAAAATACTGGAGGAACACTTGCATTCATCAGCCAGAAAGCTGCACATGGGACGTACTTGCACATTCCAACATTACAATGATCCAAAACACAAGGCCAAGTTGACCCGTCATTGGCTACAGCAGAATAAATTGAAGGTTCTGGAGTGGCCATCTCAGTCTCCTGAATGTGCAGTTCATGCAAGACAGCCCAAGTGTTTACAGGAACTGGAGGCTTTTTGCGAAGAGGAATAAGCAGCTTTACCATTTGAGAAGATAAAGAGCCTCATCCACAAGTAACACAAAAGACTTCAAGCTGCCATTGATTTTAAAGGGGGCAATACACAGTATTATGAACTGGGGTATGTAAACTTTTGATCAGGGTCATTTGGGTAGTTTATGTTGTGTAGAGGGTCAGTCTGGGGCAGGGTTAAGAAGGGGTTAATTGAAGAGGGCAGGTACTTCCCCTTCACACCTGCTTATTGCCAGCTGAGCTTAACCACTTGCCGACCGGGCCATTGCCGAAAGACGGCAACAGCGCGGTCGGCTAGTTCTGGGTGGACGTCCATGGACGTCATTCCAGAATGATGCTCCCGCGCGCCCCCTGGGGCGCGCACTCGGGAACATCCGTGACCGCCGGGTCCGGAGGACCCCACGCATCACGGATTACGGTAAATAGCCGCTGATCGCGGCCGTTTACCACGTGATCGTTCCGTCAAATGACGGAGCGATCACATGTAAACAAACCAGCGTCACGTCATGACGCTGGTTCCTCCCTCCCCTCTCTGTACCGATCGGTACAGTGCGGAGGGAGAGGGGAAGAGATGGCAGCGCTGTGGGCTGGATGTTTAGTGCCCACAGCGCTGTTCAATATACATAATGGCAACACTGTGCAATACTCTGCATCACTGTACAATACTCTGCATCACTGTGCAATACTCTGCATCACTGTGCTATACTCTGCAACACTGTGCTATACTCTGCAACACTGCAAAACTCTGCCAATACTCGCCAATTGTCAGGGAAATGCCAGAATCAGGGCCTGTCAATATAGGCATTTCCCCATGCGCCTGCGTGGTAGAATTGCACATCGGCACGTACCATTTCACAGTCAGCGGGTACGAGCGCGTGTTCCGAACGGATCCGCTCACGTGGGTGCACGACGCAGCGCATCGTTACGAACGCGTGCACGCACATCGGGACGTTCCCCTGGCGGGCCTATATAAAGACGGCTATGGCCTGTGTTTTGTTGCTGGTTTGTCTTTTCAGCTCCTGTAACCTGCTCCTGAATCCGTGTACCTGTGCCTACCCGTTGTGACCCGGACCAACCCCGACTCTGCTTGAACCTCTCTTGTGCTTGACCCTCGGCTGCCTTCTGGACTTCGCTACCTGCCTGACTACCTGTGTTTGACCCTCGGCCTGCTCCTGGACTTGCTTCTGCCTTACCCTACTGTGGATTATCTGCCTGCCTGATTACCTGTGTTTGACCCTCGGCCTGCTCCTGGACTTGCTTCTGCCTTACCCTACTGTGGATGACCCCCGGCCGGTCTTTGGACTTTGTCTCAACCTTACCCAGTGTTTGGACTTCTGCCTACTTGCATACCGGTGTTTGACCCTCGGCCTACTTCCAGACGTCTGCCTTGTGGTTGACCCTCAGTACCCGGCTCAGCTACCCAGCACGGATCTCTTCCCTGCCTGAAGAATCGCCCAGCTCCTCTACTACCTGCTGGCGACCCGTGCTTCTTCGTGCCCAATACCCGCTGTGCCACTTCCAGAGGGTATCGTGCGCCCAGCTGCAAGGGGAGCCTCTCTCAGCAACTCGGCCTTGGTGAGTACCTGACACCAATACTCTGCCAATACTCGCCAATACTCTGCCAATACTCGCCAATACTCTGCCAATACTCGCCAATACTCTGCCAATACTCGCCAATACTAGCCAATACTCTGCCAATACTCGCCAATACTCGCCAATACTAGCCAATACTCTGCATCACTGCGCCATACTCTGCAAAACTCTGCCAATACTCGCCAATACTCTGCCAATATTCTGCCAATACTCGCCAATACTCTGCCAATACTCACCAATACTCTGCCAATACTCACCAATACTCACCAATACTCACCAATACTCTGCCAATACTTCGCCAATACTCGCCAATACTAGCCAATACTCTGCATCACTGCGCTATACTCTGCAACACTGTGCAATACTCTGCAACACTGCAAAACTCTGCCAATACTCGCCAATACTCTGCCAATACTCACCAATACTCACCAATACTCTGCCAATACTCTGCAATAAATTTTAACAGAAACAAGGAATTTTTTTTTTTTTTTATCAAATTTTCAGTCTTTTTTGATTTATAGCGCAAAAAATAAAAAACCCAGCAGTGATTAAATACCACCAAAAGAAAGCTCTATTTGTGGGAAAAAAAGGACATAAATTTCATAGGGTTACAGTGTTGCATGACTGAGTAATTGTCATTCAAAGTGTGAGAGCACCGAAAGCTGAAAATTGGTCTGGTTAGGAAGGGGGTTTAAGTGCCCAGTTGTCAAGTGGTTAAAATGTCAAAGAGGAGCAGTGTGTTTGGAGAGAGAGAGACACAGCAGCATGCTGTGTGAGAGGATCCTTTGCTGGATTGTGTATCTGCTGTGGTGAACAAAAACCCTATCAGAGACTGTAACTCTGGCTAGAGCCGTGTACTACTTTGTCTATATATCAGCCTGTTGGCTAGAGAAACTGAACTTTTCCTATATCTGCACCTGTGTTACAAGACAAGCCTGTCGTTTCTTCTAGGGGAGAAATAGCTGTTCTAGACAGTGAAACCACTAGTAATGAACCGTGCTAAGTGAATATATATATGAGTGTACATGAATATAAAAAATATTTAAAAATACAAGTGACAACCCACAAAATGTTTAAATAAATAAAAAGTCCAAAATAATGTAATGTCAGAGTATCAAAAAGTGAATGTGAAAATTAATGAAAAAAACACATGAAAAAAAAAATGTTAGACAAAGTCCAACTAATCAGCTAAGATAATGTGATATAAATGTGCAATCTTCCATCACCATTGAGTGCTGATCACCGTGAGAAATGCACGCTTACTGGAATGCAAGCAAAAGACAGCTTGCGGCCTAACACCCAGCCAGGGCCTTGTCCTAAGGCATCTGGGATATACAGCTCAGAGAGCATCAAACCAGGACTCAATGCAGCCAATAAGCCACTATAAACCAGACGACGGTGCCCCAGATGACGTTATCTTATGACGAAACGCGCGTCGGGTGGACAGGACGTGCTGATGTCATCGTTTTTAATCTTCTGAGCGAACAGGCGTTCGCATGCCAGCTGGCTGTTCATGCTATTTTTATCTCTTCGTTTGTAAGTGTATTTTTTATTCTTTACATTAAAACATTTGTATCAGTATTACACCATGGGAAGTTCCCTTTTTTCTATTTCTGGCACACATCCGAGAGTCTCCATAACACCTTAATAGTGGTTTATTGGCCGCATTGAGTCCTGGTTTGATGCCCTCTGAGCTGTATATCCCGGATCCCTTAGGACAAGGCCCTGGCTGGGTGTTTAGCCGCAAGCTGTCTTTTGCTTGCCTTCCGGTAAGCGTGCATTTCTCACGGTGATCAGCACTCAATGGTGATGGAAGATTGCACATTTATATCACATTATCTTAGTTGATTATTTGGACTTTGTCTAACATTTGTTTTTTTTCATGTTTTTTTTTTCATTAAGTTTCACATTCACTTTTTGATACTCTGACATTACATTCTTTTGGACTTTTTATTTATTTAAACATTTTGTGTGTTGTCACCTGTATTTTTAAATATTTTTTATATTCATATACACTCATATATATATTCACTTAGCACTGGTTCTTTACTAGTGGTTTCACTGTCTAGCGCAGCTATTTCTCTCCTATTTGATGTTATATGTATGTATTCCATATAATAGTTGCTGCTTTATGTTCACTTTTAGTTTAACCTATTTTGTTAGGAGCGCGGTATTTCCCCTTTTTCCACTGTCGTTTCTTCTGTTTGTTTTGCTGAATAAAGCCATTTTTATTTTACTGCACTGTCTGAGCCGGCTTTTCACCCCTCTGATCCCCTACAGTTCCCATTATGACTTAAAAAGAGTAAACACAGTTGATTGATAGACAACTAGAGATGAACAAGACCTGTCACAACCTATAATTTAATAAAGTCAATCTAAGGCACCTGACCCTATAAACCGCACCAACTCCTATAATCTCCTATGCCTGTTACTACAGAGGTAGTAGCACAATGACTCTCTTCTCCTACAGGTGAAGCAGGACCCCTGCTTTTCCTGTTCCTAACCCACTAAGCTCAGTATTCGTGCAGTAGAATAGCTAGGTGACAAGGTTATATCTGGCACCTCATCCCTGAAATAGGTCGGACACCAGCGCTCCCATACTGCCTATTAAATGTGGGCGGGAGGCCGGTGTCTTGTGGGTCTATGCGCCGCCCTGGCGCCTCCACGGCTCATTCGAGCGCTGTAGACTATTTTACATGTTATGGTGCTTGTATAGATTTATGTAAATTTTTGATTATCTATTTGATATATGTGATTTTGTTTTCTGTATAGTTTAATTATTAATGGTGGTCCATAATCCCCTGAAGAAGCCACTCTTGGCAAAACATGTTGGGATAACATTCTACGTCTTGACCATCTATTCAAAAAAGCCTTTCTGAACATCGAATGGAGATGTGTGGATATTTTTTTATTGGTCTGATTTTATCTATATATAAACTTTATATGTTTTATAATTAGTGTTTCTATTATGATTTGTTGGCACCGCAATAATCCCATAAAACAATTGTGGCCTGTATAAGCTCAGTATAGAACCACCTCATAACCATATCTTCCAATTTTCTGAGATGTGAAAGAGTGAAACTAAAAATTCTGAATCATCCCTTTGCACACTGCTATACACTGTTATGCCCCGTACACACGGTCGGATTTTCCGACAGAAAATGTGTGATAGGACCTTGTTGTCGGAAATTCCGACCGTGTGTGGGCTCCATCACACATTTTCCATCGGATTTTCCGACACACAAAGTTTGAGAGCAGGATATAAAATTTTCCGACAACAAAATCCGTTGTCAGAAATTCCGATCGTGTGTACACAAATCCGACAGACAAAGTGCCACGCATGCTCAGAATAAATAAAGAGATGAAAGCTATTGGACACTGCCCCGTTTATAGTCCCGACGTACGTGTTTTACGTCACCGCGTTCAGAATGATCAGATTTTCCAACAAACTTTGTGTGACCGTGTGTATGCAAGACAAGTTTGAGCCAACATCCGTCTGAAAAAATCCTAGGATTTTGTTGTCGGAATGTCCGAACAAAGTCCGACCGTGTGTACGGGGCATAAAAGGGTAACTCCACTTTTGTAGGGGGAAAAAAAAAAAAGAAAAAAAATATATAGGTTATACAATTACGACATAAGTCATATTGTAGTTGAATGTTATTAAAAATGACCTTTCCTTTTCACTCTGCAGTTACTGTAATTTTCTGTAAATACAATGCAATATGGCTACCGGGAGTTTTTCTGTACACAGAATGTGTACTGATCACTCCCTAGAAACATAATTTCCTGCTTGTGTGATTGGCTCACCAATTTTCCCAGAAGTCTGCTAAGATACAAGTCAGATTTTAGGCATCCCCTGCAACAAAAATGAGTTTTTTACTGAGATATTTCCAATAGGAGCACATGTAAAGGGATGCAGGCTCAGCAGCTTTACTCATTAGTGCCTTGCAGGTGCGCAGGTGACGGATAATTATGAAACCACATTAGACCCACTCAGAAGCACAGAGGAACAAACAGTGATTTGGAATAACAAAAGGTAGGCATCTGCAACAAAGGTTTTTATAATCCTTGCAATGTACATAGATCACCCAGAGGGAATTTTTTTTTTCTCAACAAAAGTGGAGTTATGCTGGCCATACACTATACAGAAAATCGTCCGAACCCCTTTTCGAAAAACGAACGTTCGACCGTGACCGCAAACGATCGTGCCATCATATAATGACCGATAATCTGTTCAGTGGACATGAATAAATAATTTTGTGTTCGTTTTTTTACATATACCTAGTGCAGAAAGTTCGGACGGGAAACACATTAACCTTGCAATTTATCGTACGTTCGGCAGAAATTTTCCAAACATGCCGTTCGTTTTTTTCCCACAAAAACGTCACAAACGATTATCGATTTGTACCCACTAACTTGCCGAAAAACGAACGAAGTGTCCATTCGAACGATTTTTCGGCCGATTTTCTGTATAGTGTATGGCCAGCATTACACTTTCATTATTTCTGCCATAAAAACAGGGATTTGTTTGTTTTCATGCATCACAATGCATTTTCAAGCTTGCCGACTGCATCAAAGTAATCCATCTTTAGCCAGTACCTACTTTGCTGTGCAAAATACTAAATACTTACTTGCTTGTAACATACTTTAATGGAGAACTCCGGGTAAAAGCATGTTTACATGTCCTTGTTGCTGACCTCCTACCAAATATGCCATCCATCTTCTTCTTAGCTCAGTAGCTGCTCTGTGATAGCCTGATGATTTTCAAATAAAACCGTTACTGCCCAGTGATTTCCTGACTGTAAGACCGGTGGCTGCTATTCCTCCTGTTCCCTCAGCCACCGGTCTTGGCACATCCCATTTCTAGTTCTATCCACAGCAAGGAGGGATGTACTTCCATCAATGCTTTCTGTAGGGGGCCGACCGCCTCCTCCTATGCTCCCTACCAGCACTAACTTCCCCTCCTGAAGCCATATCCCCCCCACCTGCCCTTCGGATGCTCACCCGCCATCTTTTTGCTGCTTCAAAAAAAACCAAAAAAACAAAAAATGCACAGGGATCCCAGTAAGAATCGGGAGGATTGCCAGCCAGATCACACAGAGCGGGGATCTCCCGCTGTAACACAGCTTGGAACTGAAACACCAGCCCATGTCAAGGCTCGCCTCCTGGACTGGCATTGGACTAGTGTGCTGTTTATTATAGGAGGCAGTCCAGAAGGCGGGACTTTGCTTGGCAGGGGCCGGCGTTTCAGCTCCAAGCTGTGTTACAATGGGAGATCCCTGCTCCATGTGATCCAGCCGGAAATCCTCCCAATTCCGCTCTGTGATCCCTGCTGCATTGATGGGTACTGATAGGCTGCACTGATGGGCACTCATGAGGCTGCATGTATGGGCATTGATAAGCTCCACTGATGGGCACTGATAAGGCTGCACTGATGATCAGTGCCCTGATCATCAGTGTAAATTTCCCCTGTCACAGGAAAGCCGATTATCTGTTTTCCTTTCCTCACACATTGACAGCGTTGAGGAAAGGAAATGGCAATGACCGGCATTTGTTTACCTGTGGTCAGCAGTGATTGGACACAGTTGATCACATTGTAATGAGCCATCATTGTTGACTGACACTGTCCACTACCTTACTCATACCATCCACTGATCTACTGACTGACACTGTCCACTGCAAAATATCTGTAGGAGGGGTTTCCACCATCCCTGCAAAGTTTAATTTTTTAGGTCTTATTTTCAGACATAAAAAAATGAAACTTAGCAGGAATGGTGGAAAACCCTCCTATGGATATTTTGCCATACAGATTAATCACTTGCCGACCATCCGCCATCATTATACTGCGGCAGTTTGGCACAATCGCGCGAACCGTTGTAGCTGTACGTCAGATCCTTTAAGCGGGATAGCAGATGTGTGCGGCGCTGCACTGCGGGGGTGCCAATGCTCGTAACCGGCAGTCGCGATGACCACCGACCACGCGCGATCGCGGGCACGAGAGGTAGAATAGGGACTGTGTGTGTGTAAACACACGAATCCCTGTGATATGAGGAGAGGAGATGCAGATCGTGAGTTCCTAATAGCTAGGAACCACGATCTGTCATCTCCTACAGTCAGACCCCTCCCCCTACAGTTAGAACACACACGAGGGAACACAGTTAACCCCATTCCTACCAGTGACATTTATACAGTAATCAGTGCATTTTATAGCACTGATCACTGTATAATTGTCATTCGCCCCAAAAATGTGTCCGATGTGTCCGCCATAATGTCGCAGTCTCGATAAAAATCACAGATCGTGCCATTGCAAGTCAAAAAAATTAAAAATTAAATGCCATAAATCTATCCCCTATTTTGTAGACACTATAACTTTTGCGCAAACCAATCAATATACACTTATTGCGATTTTTATTACCAAAAATATGTAGAATACATATCGGCCTAAACTGATAAAAAAAATAGCTTTTTAAAAAAAAAAAAATGGGGATATTTATTAGAGCAATTGTTGCGCTTTTTTTGTTTATAGTGCAAAAAATAAAATCCGCAGAGATGATCAAATACCAGAAAAAGAAAGCTCTATTTGTGGGAAAAAAAGGACGTCAATTTTGTTTGGGTACAGCGTCGCACGACCGCGCAATTGTCAGTTAAAGCGGCGCAGTGTTGTTTTGCAAAAAATGGCCTGGTCATTGAGCAGCCAAATCTTCCGAAGTGGTTAAAGTTATTGTAAAGGCTCGTTAAAAACAGAAAAAACCAAACATGTTATACTTACCTCCTCTGTGCAGTTGGATTTGCACAGAGCAGCCTGGATCCTCCTCTTCTCGAGTCCCTCTCTGCTGCTCCTGGCCCCTCCCTCCTGGTGAGTGCCCCCTCAGCCAGCAGCTAGCTACAGGGGGCACATGAGCTGAGTCAGAGCTCCGTGTATCCATTTAGACACGGACCCCAGAACCCGCCCCCTCTCTCCCCTGATTGGCTGACTGATTTTGATTGACAGACAAGGGAGCCAATGGCACCGCTGTGGTCTCTCAGCCATGGGAGCGAATGGCGCCGCTGTGGTCTCTCAGCCAATCAGGAGGAGTGTCTAGAACCACTAGGACACTCGTGGACATCATTGCAGAGAGCAGGGGCGCAGGTAAGTAATTAGGGGGTACTGGGGGGGCTGCTACATACAGAAGGTCTTTTAACTTAATGCATAGAATGAATTAAGAATGCATTAAGATAAAAGACCTTCTGCCTTTACAACTCCTTTAACTTCAACTGCAATAATTCCAGTCATATGTGATTTCACATGTAATACACATTAAAAGGAGAAAAAGAAATACAATTTTTTTTAAACGTAGCAGGGATGGTGGAAACCCCTCTACAGATATTTGCAATACAAATTAACTTCAAGTGCAATAAATCACATTATAATAGTGACTAAAACATATAAAATTCAGTGTAACAATCTCCCAGCTAAAAGGTTGTTGCACTTGAAGCTAATTTGTATTGCAAATATCTGTAGGAGCACCATCCCTGCAAAGTTTAATTTTTCAATGTCTTTTTTTTCAGCTTAATGTGTATTATATATGACCTTACATTTCACAGAGACTGGTATTCTGGTAATATTGAAGATTTTTGAGATCTAGATACAATAGAGGGTTCCAATCAAGATACACTAGAGGGTTCCAATCACTATTGTGTTATTGATTGGTAAGTTAGCGCTGCACCTTTTTTTTTTTCTTTCTCATGCTGATGTTTAATTGTGTCACATACCGATGTAAAGCAGCATGTCCCAGGTCTTTCTGTGGTCCAAATGCAGATTGCCCTGCCCCCGAGTACACTTGTGACATACTGTAACAAATAATAATATATGGTTCCCTTTTGCAGACAAAGCTATCCTACTTTTCTTTTGTCAATGCACTGCATTTATAATTGTTAATAATGTTGTTGTAATAATGTCTGGGGTTCATTTTAACTGATAACTCCTTCATGTAAGTTAAATAATTGGCAAAGCACACCAGGAAGAAGCTGGATATGATGACGCACTATAGTGTTTTAGGGGATGTAGTTAAACATTAATATTTCACACACTTCCCTCTAGCAGTGAGTGACTGTGAAGCTTCATTATGAAGAACTAGAAGGCACAACACACAGGCTCCAACAAGGAAAATAACTTGGAGGAAATTGACTATAAATAGGAATATTATTAGAAATTGTGAATACAGCAACCATTTCCAGTTAAAGAAGCATGAGTAGGATGTCAGTAGGAATGGGTTTGATGGTCCACAGTGTCCTGTTGCTCCTAACCTCAGGTGAGCTTGCACTAATACTTAACATGTTGATCCAGAGTTTTAATCCTGTTTTACTAACGGCAAGAAAATTCTACCAGCTAACTGTTACTATAATAAGAGCTGTAAGGTGCAAAAACATATCAAAATGAATATTTTGCAAGCCTTAAAAAGAAAGCTTGTGTTAACTGGGTTTCTTGGAGTAAATTTAGAGGTGGCATACTAGGGTGTACTTTGCACTGCAATAAACCATTAAATAAATGTGCTGGCTTTTGCCTTTGCTGCCGAATGCACATTTTTTGCTAAATTCTTTATTATTATTAATTTATTATGTGTTTTATATCTATTTGTTCACACACACACAAATGCATACATTTTAGTATACTTGTGCCCATTTCTTGAATGTAATTAAGAATTTAGCAAATGATGTCAACTGCCCACAACACTTTAGAAAGACAAGGAAAGAGAACGTTGCTATATTAAAATCTGTGCTTTGGATTAAGACATCGTACAATGTATGTTTAACCGCTTCAGCCCCTGAAGATTTTACCCCCTCCCTGACCAGAGCACTTTTTGCGATTCGGCACTGCGTCGCTTTAACTGACAATTGTGCGGTCGTGCGACGTTGCACCTAAACAAAATTGACGTCCTTTTTTTCTTCACAAATAGAGCTTTCTTTTGGTGGTATTTGATCACCTCTGCAGTTTTTTATTTTTTGCGCTACAAATAAAAAATGAGTGACAATTTTGAAAAAAAAAGCAATATTTTTTACTATAATAAATATCCCCCAAAAAGATATAAAAAAACATTTTTTTTTCCTCAATTTAGGCCAATAGGTATTCTTCTACATATTTTTGGTAAAAAAAAAAAAAAAATCGCAATAAGCGTATATTGATTGGTTTGCACAAAAGTTATAGCGTCCACAAAATAGTAGATAGTTTTATGGCATTTTTATTATTATTTTTTTTTAATTAGTAATGGCGGCGATCTGTGATTTTTATCGTGAATGCAACATTATGGCGGACACATCGGACACTTTTGACACTATTTTTGGACCATTGTCATTTATACAGCGATCAGTGCTATAAAAACGCACTGACTACTGTGTAAATTACACTGGCAGGGAAGAGGTTAAACACTAGGGGGCGATCAAGGGGTTAAATGTTTCCTAGGGAGTGATTCTAACTGTGGGGGGATGGGCTACCACTGACATGACAGGGAGCAATGATCTCTGTCATGTTACAAGGCAGAACGGGGAACTGCCTTGTTTACATAGGCACTTACCCATTCTGTGGCTCCGTGACATGATCGCCGAGAGACCGGCGTACGTCGAGTCCGCCGGTCCCAGGGGCACAGCCATGCTGTATGCGGCGGGCGCGCGTGCCCGCTAGCCCCGCCAGTTAAAGAGGACGTACAGGTACGCCCATTTTTCCACCGCTGCCGTTGTGCCGACGTATATTGGCGTGCAGTGGTCGGCAAGTGGTTAACAGTGCATTATCACAGCAAACACTAAACTCGATATACACCAGTGGGATTTCTTTCAAACAGTCACACTGAAATTCTGAAAAATTGTTCATCATCACATTTGGCCTTGCCATCATTGAGTCAACTAAATAATTTTAAAATGATTGGTAATGATTAAGCACAAGATGTATGTGTCTACGTGACCATATGTTGGTGTCTTTGGTGGTATCATTGTGAACAATAAAAGGCAATCGGGATTTCTGGATGTGCAGCCATTTCTTTCTTCTCTTAAATAATTTGAAAACCCTTGGGGCCAGTTCACACCACATGCAGTCCAGTGCGTTTTTTTTTTAGAATATATAGTTTCCAATGGCATAGTTCACAACAGTGTGGTCAGTTCTAGTGCGTTCCAGAAAAAAAGTACATGCTGCATTTTTTCTGCACTGGACTGTACTGGAACGCTGCAAAACACACCAAAAACGCACTTGAACACACCCAAACATGCCAAAAATGCACTGGAAAACACACATGCCCTTATTTAGTGCCAGTTCACACCAGATGCAGTTCCATGCGTTTTTTTTTCTGCACAAAAAATGCATGCCGTGTTTTCCAATGGCTCTAATTCATACCAGTGCAGTCAGTTTTCGGTGCATAAAAAAAGTAGAGCATGCTGCATTTTTTCTGCACAGAACTGTACTGGAACCTAGCAAATTATATGAAAAAAACCACTGGAACTGCGTGTGGTGTGAACTGTAATAAAAAACTGATCTGGAACATATCCAGAGTGCATTTTTGTGGTGGGAACTGACCCAAAAAAATGCACGCACAGTGTTTGCATTGGTGTGAACTAGAACCATTGGAAGTCAGTTCCAGGTCAGTTTCTGGTGCAGAAACTGACCGGAGACTGACCTGGAACTGACTGCATGGTGTGAACTAGAGCCATTGGAATACATGGAAAACACTGTGCATGCATTTTTAGTGCAAAAAAAAAGCGCACGGAACTGCCTCTGGTGTGAACTGGCCCTAAGGTTAGGAAAAAAGAGGGGGGAAAAATGCACTGGACTGCATCAAAAACACACTGGAACACATTGTGGGGGAATCAATGGTGGAGAAGGATCTGGGGGTTTTGGTAGATCACAAGCTCAATAATAACATGCAATGCCAAGCTGCGGTTTCCAAAGCGAGCAAAGTCCTTTCTTGTATTGAGAGGTATGGAGTCCAGAGAGAGAGATATCATTTTGCCCCTGTACAAATCATTAGTAAGACCTCATCTAGAATATGCAGTTCAGGTTTGGTCACCAGTTCTCAAAAAGGATATCGGGGAACTGGAGAAAGTGCAGAGAAGGGCAACCAAACTGATAAGGGGCATGGAGGAGCTCCGCTATGAGGAAAGATTAGAGGAACTTAATTTATTCTCTCTTGAGAAGAGGAGATTAAGGGGGGATATGATCACCATGTATAAATATGTAAGGGGTCCATATAGTGAACTTGGTGTTGAGTTATTCACTTTATGGTCAACACTGAGGACAAGGGGGCACTCTTTACATCTGGAGAAAAAGAGATTTAATCTCCAAACACGGAAAGGTTTCTTCACAGTAAGAGCTGTGAAAACTTGGAATAGACTCCCTCCAGAGGTGGTTCTGGCCAGCTCAGTAGATTGCTTTAAGAAAGGCCTGGATTCTTTCCTAAATGTACATAATATAACTGGGTACTGACATTTATAGGTAAAGTTGATCCAGGGAAAATCCGATTGCCTCTTGGGGGATCAGGAAGGAATATTTCCCCCTGCTGTAGCAAATTAGATCCTGCTTTCTGGTTTTTTTTTCACCTTCCTCTGGATCAACTGTGGGTATAGGATTGAGTATATGGGATTGTATATTTTTTATTTTATTTGTTTTTATTTTTTATGGCGGAACTAGATGGACTTGTGTCTTTTTTAAACCTGACTAACTATGTAACATCAAAAACGCGCATGCAGGAAAGCATCTGGAACACATCCGGACTGTGTTTCTATGGTGTGAGCTGGCCCTTAAAATTTCATACAAACCTGCTACTTGAATGAAATCCCAGACCTACCAAACAGGTTTCTTTTGTGCCTAGAACTTGTACAGTATATTACAATATGTATGAATTTTCCTGAACTAAAAACACATTCAGGGTCAGTTCACACCACATGCAGTCCCGTGCGTTTTTTTTCTGCATCAAAAATGCATGGAAAGTAGGTTTTATGGTTTCCAATGGCATAGTTCACACCAGTGCAGTCAGTTCCAGGGTGTTTAGTTCCAGAAATAACATAGAACATGCTGCATTTTTCCTGTACTGGAACACAGTAAAACGCATAAAAAAAGCACTGGAATGCATCAAAAATGCGCTGGACGCCAGTATAGTGAAAAAAATGGAAAAAAGGAAAGAAAAGCTCCGGAAATGCATCAAAAATACATTAAAAACATGCACTCCAGATCCGTTCCGGATGTGCATGCATTTTTTTTAGTGCGAACCAGCCCTCACAGTTAAAATTTTTAAAAAAATTACAAATTTTTGTAACTTTAGTTTATAACCTGTTCCATTTTGCCTCAGCGGGGTAAAAAACAAAACAAAAAAAAACAGAAATTGTTCCTGACCCCCTAGGAGGCAATCAGATATTTTCTGGATCAACAATCCCTGGAATTATTATCTATACATGTTTGTATCCAGTTATATTTTTGCATTTAGAAAAGGCATCCAGCTCATTTTTTTAAACAATTTACTGAGCTGGACAGAACTAGTTCTACAGTTCCATACTAATAGATTTATTTTGTTCAGTCTGCACGTAAGAAATCTAGCAGATTCCTCCATCTACAAAACTGTGTGGATGGATAAATCCGCCCTGCCGGGCTGTTGTGTTCTGACAGCTGTGAGTGCTGGATGTCAGAATACCCAAACAGTGCCTGTCTGCCGCTGGTTGCACAGAAATTTTCAGCCTGGCTCCTTCAACAAAAGTCCATTGAGTAATCATCTTCTACAGAGCTGGCAGGGCCATCAGCTGTTAGAATTTTGACAAACTCTTCTGAATTGGCTGAAATTGAGTGTATGGCCTGCTTAAAAGAGAAGTATGGCTTTGCAAAAAAAAAAGATTATACTTACCTAGCAGGGTTGCCACCTGTCCAGGATTCACCCGGATAGTTTTGGTTTGGAATCATATAACCACCTGTACCCCAGACACATTATTTAGACTAAACTATGGCTTCCCAGCAGGGTTTCTGGCTGTAGTTGTATAAACCGAGAGTGTGTGTTATGCCGTGTACACATGGGCGGACTTTTCGACCGGACTGGTCCGACGGACCGAATCCAGCGGACAATTCGACCGTGTGTGGGCTCCATCGGACCTGCAGCGACTTTTTCAGTCGAAAATCTGACAGACTTTAGATTTGGAACATGTTTCAAATCTTTACATCGGAACTCCGCCGGACCCAGTTCCTATCAAAAAGTCCGCTCGTCTGTATGCTAGTCCGACGGACAAAAAACGACGCTAGGGCAGCTATTGGCTACTGGCTATCAACTTCCTTATTTTAGTCCGGTGTACGTCATCACGTACGAATCCGTCAGACTTTGGAGTGATCGTGTGTAGGCAAGTCCGTTCGTTAGAAAGTCCATCGGAAGTCTGTCAAAAGTCCCTTGAAAGTCCGTTGGACCAGTCCGGTCGAAAAGTCCGCCTGTGTGTACGCGGCATTACACTCTCTTTCACACTGCCCAAAGCCAACACTAACAATCACCCCCCACAGACGGGAGAGGAGAGAGGGCTCAATCTGCACCTCTTTCTCCTGCCCCTACCCCTCCGTGTCTGCCCACACTCCAATCCCTGTGGCTCAGAAAAGGAAAGTGGGGGTGGGAAATTTGAAGCACAGCAGCTTCAGATACATCTGATGAGAGGTGCTGACTGCCAAGGGGTGAGTGAGCTCACCATCCATCCCTGTCAGTGACTGAGATCCCCCCCCCCCATTCTCTCTCCTGCCTCTGAGTGGCTACACTAAGGAACCCTGCGGACTCTGAGGTAAAGGGGGACTCTTGTGATTAATTTCATATGATTAGAAATTGTATTTAACTGCAAAATATATGTATAGTTTATTTATACTATATAAAAAAGAAACATTGCTGTGCACCGCTAAAGTGTTCTGGTTTGGCTTGAAGAAAAGATGGCAACCCTATTACCTAGGTGGATGCAGCATTGATATGATACTGCATCTGTCCCCCCACAGGCTCTGCACTGAGAACTGAGTGATCAAAAACCCCTGATTGCTCAGAGTTATGCCCCTCCACTAGAGCTGCACTATTCTGGCAGCTTCTCAAAATGAGAATAACAATTTTTTTGCTTAGAATAAAAAGATCACAATTCTAGCGGTGTAAAATCTTTCACATTATGCAAAAAAATTGGGCTAACTTTACTGGTTATTTTTTTTCTTTAATTCATTGAAGTGTAATTTTTTTCCCAAAAAATTGCATTTGAACGACTGCTGCGCAAATACAGTGTGACATAAAATATTGCAACACCCACCATTTTATTCTTTGGGGTCTCTACTAAAAAAAATATATATATAAATATATATATATATATATATATATATATATATATATACATGCATACATACACATATATATATATAAAAAATATATATATAATATATATATATATATATATATATATATATATATACATGCATACATACATATATATATATATATATATATATATATATATATATATATATATATATATATATATATAATGTTTGGGGGTTCTAAGTAATTTTCTAGCAAAAAAAAAAATAACTTTAACAATTTTAACTTGAAACCAACAAATGTCAGAAAAGGGTTTAGTATTTAAGTGAATAAACTTCCCTCATTTTCACACCAAAGTGTATTCCTTTTGATCTAAAGGACAAATTGTTACAATGTTTATACTTAAGTTTCAATGCTAAAGAATGTTGTGATTCTTTGCAGACTGACCATTTTTTTTCCCTTTCTTTTGACGGCTGTCGGCTTTAGCAGAGCAGAGAGAATTTTGTGCATAGAAAGAATCTGGAAATACTTTTTTCAAGATTGCAACGCGAAAAAATCGTGAGAACGATTCTTAAGGATTAATCGTGCAGCTTCACCCTCCACTCTGAGCAGAGAGCCGAGACTGTCAGTCAGTGGCTCTCTGCTCTGCATCCCAGAGAGGGGCTGGATCAGAATCCCGGCAGAGGCTGAGCCAGGTGCTGGTCCATGCTTCTGGGTGGATCTTAACCAAACGTTTGGGGTCTTTTCTGAGCCTGGATAGTCTCTGTGACGGTCACAGCGCAGAACAAACTGCACTCCTGTGATTTATAGAAGTACAGCCATAAAAGCTTTTGCTGTACTTCTTTAGAAACTCTGTTGTACTCGAGTGGATGCTGAGTTGTGGAATTATTCATTATTAATGTGATACTGAAATGTGCCCTCATAAAACTGTTGCTGACTATTGCCAAATTAGCCACTGTTGTGACATGAATTGAGCAAATACGCATTTACAGGAACTGTATTTTTCTTAAAGCGGTAGTAAACTTGTGAAAAAACAAAACAAAAAAACTTTCATCCTGCAAGGTAAATGCATAATGTGCTAGTATGCATCACCTACCAGCAGATTATGAAAGACTCGCCTTGAAAAGAAGTCTTCCAGTGGCAAGAATTCACTGCTCCAGAGGCTTCCACCTTCACCTGGTCTTCCTTCCGGTTTCACGGGCTGCGGCCGCTTGTATGGCCAATTCGTGATGACTTCACTCCCGCGCATGCACAAGGGAGTCGTGGCCATGGCACACATCTCTGAAAGAACTGCATGGGTATGCTGTTCTTTCAGAGCGCATGCGCCTTTGATGTCACCAGCTACCAACCAGGTGAATATCTCCTAGACCGTGCACATTTAGGAAATACTCATTTAACCTACAGGTAAGCGTTATTATAAGCTTATCTGTAGCTAAAAATAAAAATCCAGGGTTCACTACCACTTTAAATTGATATTGTATGCGGAGAACCTAAAACCTTATGGACACTTTCATACTAGTTTGCTTCAAAACTGCCATTAAAACACTTTTGCGTTAATGGAGCGTTTTTGCTGCATTTTTCCAGCGTTTGCGGTGCCTCAAAAAAGCTCAGCAGGGGGCATTTTTGATGTGGTTCCCCTTCATTTCAATTGGGAGGAGCGTTTTTGGTCTCCGCTAATGTAAAAGGGACTCTAATGGGAGCCCTGGTGTAGAAAGGGACTTTGAGAACCTTGATGTAAGGGGGGAATCTGATTAGGATTCTGATATAAAAGAGGACTCTGATAATCACCGGGTTGTAAAATGGAATTCATTTAAAAAAGTTTTTTCTAGCCCTCAAATCTTGGTAAAATAGCAAATAGGTTCAAGCAAAGAATGAGGTGCACATTACGGGGGGTTATTTATGAAAGGCAAATCCACTTTGCACTACAAGTGCAAACTACAAGTGCAAAGTGAACTTGGAAGTGCAGTCGCTGAAGATCTGAGGGGGACATGCAAGGAAAATAAAAAACAGCCTTTTAGCTTGCACATGATTGGATGATAAAATCAGCAGAGCTTCCCCTCATTTCAGATCTTCCCCTAAGATCTACAGCGACTGAACTTCCAAGTGCACTTTTAGTGCAATTTCAAGTGCACTTTGCACCTGTAGTTTGCACTTGTAGTGCAAAGTGGATTTGCCTTTAGCTATTAAACACATAGGGGGTTATTTACTAAACAATTATGATGAAGCATAGCCCAATTTTATGAAAGGTTCTGCCTAAGACAGTGTATTTGAGTATTTTTCTATTCTTTACTGTTAGTAGTATTCTCTTAGTAATGTAGCCACCTATTAAAGCGGTTGTAAACCTCAGACATGAAATCAGAACAAAGCACATAGTGCTGTGGGGAGAAGCAAGTAAACACTATAGAAATAAGTGCAATTTCTTTCTGCTCTCTCCTTCCTCTGTTATCTGCATGAGTCACTTCTGACAAGTTTTACTGACACAAGAGAAAAAACTGTGTCAGGGAGGGATCTCCAGCTGACTGACAGTCTCAGCTCTGTTCTAGTGGCTGTGTGGAAGGGGGGGGGGGGGGGGGGGGTGTCCCTTCCCTCCAATCAGCTCTCAGATGAAAAGAATTTTTCAGACTCGCAAAGCTTGGGGTGGGGAGCTGCAGTTACACACTGTACAAGAGCTCTGAGTTTTACAAGGATGTACAAGACAAATCACTGCAGATAAACAGGTACAACTTAGGTAGGAGGACTTGTTTCACCTCTGTGTATCACCTGAGGCTAGTCCCTTCACTGGGTATATATAAGGGTTTACATCCGCTTTAAGTGTTTACACTTTCTAAAATAAATTACACTTGAGTAGCTACTGTATATTCTTGGTCCATTGAATTTCCCACGGAAAATTTGGCTGCTCAATGACCAGGCCATTTTTTGTGATTCGGCACTGCGTCGCTTTAACTGACAATTGCGCGGTCGTGAGAAACTGTACCCAAACAAAATTGACCTCCTTTTTTCCCCACAAATAGAGCTTTCTTTTGGTGGTATTTGATCTCTGCGGTTATTTTTTGCGCTATAAACATAAATTTATATTTATTAATAATAATTAAAAATATAATAAGTATTAAAAAAATAATTTAAAATATTTTGTACTTTTTGTTGTAATAAATATCACAATTTTTTTTATAAAAAGCTAATTTTTTTTCTCAGTTTAGGCCAATATGTATTCTTCTACATATTTTTGGTAATAAAAATCGCAATAAGTGTATATTGATTGGTTTGTGCAAAAGTTATAGCGTCTAAAAAATAGGGGATAGTTGTATGGCATTTTTATTATTATTTTTTGTTTTTACTAGTAATGGTGGCGATCAGCGATTTTTATTGGGACTGTGACATTATGGCGGACACATTGAACACTTTTGACACATTTTTGGGACGATTGACAATTTTACAGCGACCAGTGCTATAAAAATGCATTGATTACTGTATAAATGTCACTGGCAGGGAAGGGGTTAACACTAGGGGGCGATCAAGGGGTTAACTGTGTTCCCTGACTGTGTGTTCTAACTGTGAGGGGACTGACTAGAGGGGGTGACAGATTGTGGTTCCTAGCTATTAGGAACTCACAATCTGTTTCTCCTCACAGAACAGAGAAACAGAGACACACACGTCCCTGTTCTGCCTCTCGTATCCGCGGCCATCACGACCGTCGGCCACGAGCGTGTGCGCACCTGCTATCCCGTTTAAAGGAGCCGACGTATAGCTGTGACAGTTTGCGGGAACGTGCCAACCTGCCGTAGTATAATGACGGCGGCTGATCGGCAAGCGGTTAACTGAACCTGCTGTATCATTTTTGCATGATATAGTGTCCATTCTAAATCAGCACCAAAATCTCTTTTTTTGGACATTTCAGGCTGAAGTGATAGCATTAGGAGCCTGTCTGAGTAATACTGATCAAATGAGTCACTTGAAGCTTCGTTCACACTATATTTGCATGCGGCTCACAGCAGAGGTCCGGTGCTTCCCCGTTCACCATTTCAGCCCTGAAACAGACAAAAAGACACACAGGACCCGCGTGCAAATTCGCACCGGAGCCGCTGCAGAGATATGTGAACGGGCTCCATAGACAGCCAGTCAAAAGCTCCTGCGAATTGAATGCAGGATAACTGCATTCTATTCACAATGGTGTGAACCCAGCCTGAGTGTTCTCATAAACAGAACTGAGCTCAGTGTTCAGTCTGAATATATGTTTAGACTGAACACTGTCTGTTTGGATGTTTAGGGCATTACACCCACCATGTTCTTACCAACCACTGATGTCACCTGGCTGATTCACTTACGTGGCCCAGGCCATGGATATATTTGGGCATTTTCTGAAAGCAGTGGGACTGCAAGCAAGATTATAGGTTGGGCCCTCCTACCAGAGAAAAAAAGAGTGGTGTGCGCCTCAGAAAAAGTTGGGTGTGGTTGTCATTGCACTAAATATTGCCCGCTCACACTGAGGGGCGGTTTGAAATCGTGCAAGTTCAGCTGAACTCACTTGGAGGGGCGTTTTGACAGACATCTGTGGGGGGTTTATGCACAGACGTCTATTCAAATCACCCCCGAAGTCGCCAAAAGTAGTACAGGAGCTACTTTTGGGAATTGGTGCACTGCCGCAAAGTCGGCGTCTCACCGATTCGGTCGCTGCCATTGCCAGCAATAGAATCCGATTTGGCATGTGATTTGACATGTCAAATCGCATGCCAAATCAGCCCAATGTGAATGTGGGCTTAGATGTAAAGTATAGAGCTTCTGTAGTAAGTAATGCTAAGGTGATGGAATGTGACCTAGTATCATTCAGGGGGAAGGGGGTAAGCTCATCCTTCTTTTCTGGCCAGCCAGATTGGATGCCAGGATGCACCTCATGCCTTTTTTTTTTTAGTTATTTTGTGTGGAATTCCGCTTAAAATCTGGCAGTTTTTCCTGACACCATGCATTTTGAGGGGGGGACTCTGCACATCTTTAATTTTTTTTTCATTCTTGCTGTCCAGTTTAACCAGTTTCCGACCGCTCTAGAAAATTTTACTGCTACAGGGCGGCCACGGTGCACAGAATCACATGTGTATATATACATGATCCTGCATTTCCGGGTATCGGACGCAAGTGCGCGCCACCAGAGGCTTGCTCCCAATGTGATGCTTACACAGCAGGAGCCAGAGGCGTAACTAGAATCTTCAGGGCCCCGATGCAAGAAACCATGGAGGGCCCCCCTGACCCCCGGATAGAGCTCTTTTCTCCGAGCCCGATGGCGGAACACCAGGGTCCGGTCGCAAGTGGGTGGCTGCATGTAAAGGAATCGATTTCTCCCCCCTCCCCCTCGCTTCTCCTCCTCTCCCTCCCACAGGCATTCAGCGGCTGCAGGAGGAAAATGGAGAGATGGGTTCCTCTATGTTGGTGTTTCTCAATCTTTTTCCAGTCAGAGCACCCTTGAAGTGGCTGCACTGCAACCACCCTGCAACTGTGTGCATTGCATGCAGTTGCAGCATAGTGATGATGCATTTAAGGGGTTAAAACAGGCGGTCAGGAGGCAACATATTGCCTCTTTACCAGCTGTCAAATGCCTCCGAAAAGCGATCTGAGCATGGATCACTTTTCAGAGGAACAGCATTTTTTTTGCTGGTACTATGGACAAGCAAAAAAAAAAATAAATCAGTTCTAATGGGACACATATAGGGGGTCAGGATTAAAAGCGCATACATAAAATGTGCATACATACATGTAAACACACATACATACACACATTTTATATATACACACATATGCACACACATATAAACCAGTGGCAGATGGTGCTCAACATTTTTGGGGGGTGCAAGCAAACTGAAAAATTCTTTAAAAAAAAACGCATCAATTGCAGCCTCACTGTGCTCATCAAACTCAGTCACTGTGCCCATCAAACTCAGTCACTGTGCCCATCAAACTCAGTCACTGTGCCCATCAAACTCAGTCACTGTGCCTATCAAACGCAGCCACTGTGCCCATCAAACGCAGTCACTGTGCCCATCAATTGCCACCACTGTGCCCTTCATATGCAGCCACTGTGCCCATCAAACGCAGCCACTGTGCCCATCAAACGCAGTCACTGTGCCCATCAAACGCAGTCACTGTGCCTATCAAACACAGCCCTTGTGCACATCAATTGCCACCATTGTGCCCTCAAACACAGTCACTGTGCCTATCAAACGCTGCCACTGTGCCCATCAATTACCACCACTGTGCCCTCAAACGCAGCCACTTTGCCGATCAAACGCAGCCACTGTGCCCATCAATTGCCACCCCTGTGCCCTCAAACGCAGTCACTGTGCCCATCAAACGCAGCCACTGTGCCCATCAATTGCCACCACTGTGCCCTCAAACGCAGTCACTGTGCCTATCAATTGCCACCACTGTGCCTATGAAACGCAGCCACTGTGCCTATGAAACGCAGCCACTGTGCCTATGAAACGCAGCCACTGTGCTCATCAAACGCAGCCACTGTGCCCATCAATTGCCACCACTGTGCCCATCAATTGCCACCACTGTGCCTATGAAATGCAGTCACTGTGCCTATCAAACGCAGCCACTGTGCCCATCAAACGCAGTCACTGTGCCCATCAAACGCAGTCACTGTGCCTATCAAACGCAGCCACTTTGGCCATCAATTGCCACCACTGTGCCCATCAATTGTCACCACTGTGCCTATGAAACGCAGCCACTGTGCCCATCAAAAGCAGCCATTGTGCCCATCAAACTCAGTCACTGTGCCTATCAAACGCAGTCACTGTGCCTATCAACTGCCACCACTGTGCCTATGAAAAGCAGCCACTGTGCCCTGAAACGCAGCCACTGTGCCATCAAATGCTGCCACTGTGACCCCCCTGCCCGCTCGCAGTCTGCCCGGCACTTACCCTGTCTCGGTGGGGCAGCGGGTGACGGCGACGAGCGGGGTCATCCATGCGTCTCCTCCCATCCTCTCCTCGTGATAGGCATCCAGTAGCGGCGCCTGTTGTTTCAGCCAATCAGGTGATGGGTAACAGACCCGAGCACCTGATTGGTGGAGAGGCGGTTCAGTGTTAGGAAAGCGAATATTTAGTCGCTTTTCTTACACACCTGGGTGGACTGTGAGCGCCAAGCATGGCACTCGCAGTTCACCTATTTTGAAGCCTATTAGTGCTTTAAAAACACCCCCGCCGGTGTCATTCAGACGCCCGGCGTCCAAAAAGGGGCCAGGCGTCTGAATAGGGGGGGCAGTAGCGGCCATAGATAGATTCACGCTATGCATGAATCTATCTATTTGTGATAGAGGGGTGCCTGGAGGGAGGGGGCGGTGCCCATGCGCCCCTATGGATGCACCGCCAGTGATATAAACACATACATACACACACATATACATAGATGCACACACATTCACACACATAGATGCACACATACATGCACATACACATACATACACACACATATAAACACACATACAGTAGAAAAAAAAACGGCAGACCTTTACCTTAGCTCTTCCTGCCGGGTACTGCACTGTAGGGGGAGACAAAGAGCACAGCACTGTGCTTTCACTTTCTTAATGTCACCAGCTCCCTGCACAGTGCCGAATACAGTTAGGCTTGGAATCGGGGAGCTTGTCTGCGCTCCTCGTAACAAAGTACTGCATACAGGGGGCCCTCAAGGGCCCCCTGCAGCAAGGGGCCCGGTCGCCATGGCAACCTCAGCGACCCCTATAATTCCGCCACTGGCAGGAGCTGATCAGTGGGTCCCACAGAAACGATGTCTGCCAGCACCCACTGATCGTTCAGGACACGGGCAGAATGGTGATCTGTCAGTAAAGAAGGCATTGATCCTGTGTTCCTGCAGAGCAGAGACATGGAGTCATGCCTTCCCCTAGTACAAGCACCCCCCCTCCCCACTGTAGTAAAACACCAGCTAGGCACACATTTAACCCTTTGATTGCTATGTCCTTTTTTTCCCACAAATAGAGCTTTAGTATAGTGGTATTTGATTACCTCATCTGTTTTTTTTTTTGTTTATAGCTTAAAACATAAAAAATGCAAAGTTTGAAAAAAAAACAATATTTTTTACTTTCTGCTATAAAGCATATCTAGTAAAAAATGTCACAAATCTAATTTCTTCGTCAATTTAGGCCAATATGTATTCTGCTACATATTTATGGTTAAAAAAAAAAAATCCCAATAAGTGTCAGTGGCGTCACCAGGGTTGGTGTCACCTGGTGCAGTAATACATGGTGTCACCCCCCACCCCCCGGCACTAAGCAGGCTAGTGTGGGTCGGTGTGGTCCCCCCCCCCCCTTAACCACTTCCCACCCGGCCACTGCACATAAACGGCCGGGTGGGCTATCTCTCCTTCTGAGTGGACGTTCAGGAACGTCCCTCAGAAGAAGCGGGATCGTGCACGCGCAGCGGCGCAATCCCGATGCGCTCGTGTCTCCCGGACACGGCGCATCTCCGATCGGCAGGAGGGCTCTGCGATTGGCCCTCCTGATCACATGACGGCCGTGTCGAATCACAGCCGTCATGTGATGTAAACACAGAGCCGGTTGCTAGGCAATCGGCTCTCCTCTCCTCACACGGAAGTTGTCAGTGAGGAGAGGAGAGCGGATCGCTGCAGCCGGCTGGTGATCAGTGAGTATGAGCTGTTTTTTACAGCTTTTTACTCACTGATCACCAGTCTAGTGTCCCCACACACATGTAAAAACACAAAACAAACAAAGTAAACACACAATGTCCCCAAAACACATGTCCCAATGATTATCTGCACACATATGTCACCTGCGCACATCTGTACATGATCATTTGCGCACATGTGTCCGTGATCACGCGAACCAATTATTATACACTTAACGGGATTTTTTTTACCAAAAACATTTAGCAGAATACATTTTGGTTTAAATTTATGACAAAATTTGATTTTATTGGATTTGTTTTAAAATAGAAAGAAGAAAATATTGTTTTTTTTTTCCAAATTTCCGCTCTTTTTTCACTTATATCGCAAAAAATAAAAAATGGAGTCGTGAATAAATACCACCAAAAGAAAGCTCTATTTGTGTGAACAAAATGAAAAAAATTTAATTTGGGTACAGGGTAGTATGACCACGCAATTGTCATTGAAAGTGTGACAGCGCTGAAAGCTGAAAATTGGTCTGGGAAGGAGGGGGACGAAAGTGCCCAGTATTGAGGTGGTTAACCTACCACAATAGATGGAGCTGGGATGTGATTGGGGGATGGATGGAGCCAGAATTGGATCGGGGGGATGGATGGAGCGGGGATAGGATCAGGGGGCTGAATGGAGAAGGGATAGGATCAGGGGGCATAGATGAAGCAGGTATGGGATCAGGGGGGGGATGTATGGAGCCAGGATGGGATTGAGGAGATGGATGGAGCCGGGATGGGATCAGGATCAGGGGGGATGGCTGGAGCGGGTATGGGATCGGGGGCTGGGTGGAGCTGGGAAGGGATGGGGGGAATTAATGGAGCCAGGATGTGATCGGGGGAATGGATAGAGCAGGGATGGGATCGGGGGAATAGATGGAGCCGAGATGGGATCAGGCGGGATGGGTGGAGCAGTTATGGAATCAGGGGGATGGATGAAGCCAGAATGGGATCGGGGGGATGGATGGAGATGGGATCAGGGGGATGGATGAAGCCGGGTTGGGATCAGGGGGGATAGATGAAGCTGGAATGGGATCGGCGGATGGGTGGAGCCAGGATGGGATCAGGGGGAATGGATGGAGCTGGGATGGGATCAGGATCAAGGGGGATGGATGGAGCCTGAATGGGATCGGGGGGATGAATGGAGACAGGATGGGATCAGGATCAGAGGGGATGGATGAGCGGGTATGGGATCGGTGGGTGGGTGGGTGAAGTTGGATGGGATCGGGGGGTGGATGGAGCCAGAATGGGATTGGGGGGGTGGATGGATCCGAGATGGGATCTTTGATTTGGGGGGGTGAAAGGATATGTGTTAGGGGGTGCTTTGGGAGGGGAGAGGAATTGCGCTGGGGGGAGGGGGGTCAAACTTCAAATCTGCCCTCACCTACTTCTAGTACAAGTCCTCTCCAACCCAAAACAAAGAGCAAACCCTAGCACCTATTCTCTAATCCCCCTAAAATCACTCCTGGCAGCATAATTGTTACCTGCCAATGCCCCCAACCACTATGTCCCCCTCCTCTGCAACACTCCTGTTGCATACCTCAAGGCAGGTGCTGTAGCGTGGATGGTGTCCCTCCACATCCTCGGGTCTTCCTCCCTGCCTGTGCACATGTCAGAGCCAACTCAGCCAAGGAGGAAGCTGCAGTGAGTGCGGCCGCGCTGTGTGGAGGTGTGTGTAGGGACGGTCGGATCCCGGGCACCCAGTCTATATCTCTGCCTCACTCCCTCCTCCCCCACTCTCCCCGCAGATCCCATGGAGCAGAGGAGAGGAGATCCCGGAAGGGAAGGAGGGAGCCGCGGCGCCCCTCTCAATGCGGTGCCGGGGGCCAGTCTGAGCCGGGTGTCACCCGGGTGCGGGCCACACCCCCCGCACCCCCATAGCAATACCACTGATAAGTGCATAAAAAGTTATAGTGTCTACAAACTATAGGATATATTTATGGATTTCTTTTTTTTTCTTTACTAGTAATGGTGGTAATCACGTAAACGTATAGCAGGACTGTGACATTGTGGTGGACAAATTGGACAATAAGTGAGACTTTTTTGGGAACCGGTGACTCTAATACAGTGATCAGTGCTAAAAATATGCACTGTCACTGTAGTAATGACAGTGCAATTGGCTACTGCTGCTGCAGGGGCGTACCTAGAGCATTTGGCACCTGGGGCAGATCCTATATCTGGCACCCCCCCAGGCAGGCGGGCAGCGCACCACACGTCGATGTCAAGTGACGTTAGGGTAGTATACTGGCAGGATAGGTAATAGAGTGACCTGGCACTATATACCACCCTAACCTGTCTCTATATACCACTCTGACCTGGCACTATATACCACCCTAACCTGGCAGAGTGGTATATAGAGACAGGTTAGGGTGGTATATAGTGCCAGGTCAGGGTGGTATATAGTGGTGCCAGGTTAGGGTGGTATATAGTGCCAGGTCAGAGTGGTATATAGTGGTGCCAGGTTAGGGTGGTATATAGTGCCAGGTCAGGGTGGTACATAGTGTCAGGTCATGATGGTATATAGCGCCAGGTCAGGGTGGTATATATAGAGTCAGGGTGGTATATAGTGCCAGGTTAGGGTGGTATTATAGGGACAGATTAGGTCTGCATGTAGTGACAGTGTGCATTGCTCAGTCACTTACAGCATGTCAGAATATTCCTGGGCTGCTGTGGTGTGTGGTCTCTCCTCCTCTTTCTTCTTTAGCTGTGGGAAGGGTCAGCCTGAGGGGAGGAGTCTGTAGGAGGAGTGGAGGAGGTAGCCACACCCCAACCCCGCCCACCACCTCCATCTGCCTCGGGAAATAGGCTGTCCCTCGGGGATGTTCACTAACTTGATGAGATGACAGAGGGGGAGTTACAGACAGCCTCCCCCACTCCTCCAATGAATCAACATTTTTACAAAGCTGCAATGACAGGAAAAGTGCAGGGGCCCCAGATGCACCTGGGGTCCCTGGGCAGTGCCTGACACCCCCCAATGTGTGTCACCCGGGGCAGTCCGCCCCCCTCCTTGGTACGCAACTGTGCTGCTGTCAATAAAAAGCTGTGACGGGGGAGGGGGCCAAGTCCTACTGTCTGTGTCAATGGACACAGCAGCAGGGCTCGGGAGCGGGCCCACACGAGTGCCCCAGGGAAAGCGTTTCTCCAGGGGGGCACTCGAGAAGAGGAGGAGCCCAGAGCGAGCCCACACAGATGGAAAGCGACTTTTCATGGGGGCACCCAATGAAGAGTAGGGGCCTGGAGTGCCAGCGGGGGACCCCAGAATTAGAGGATCGATCGGAGCTGCTCTGTGCAAAAAACCATTGCACAGAGCTGGTAAGTGTAGGCATATTTGTTATTAAAAAAAAAAAATTACATTATATTTACTGGTCATTTACATCTTTTATTACAGGTGCTGTATTTGATTACCAGGTTGAAAATGGAACCCATGGAGGATCTGTTTGTTTTTATGAATCTATACCAGTTGAAGACAATCCAGGAATACTATGGATTTTTAAAGGTGCTCCAATTGCACAGCGTTTTCCTAGTGGGATTCCTGTGTGTCGTGATCAGTATGCAGGAAGGTGTACCCTGTATGTGAATGGAACTCTGAGACTGGAGCGTCTGACTTCTGCAGATGATGGAAATTATACCATGACTGCCCAATATCCAAACATTACACTTATAAAAGAGTCTACCTATGAGCTCAGAGTCTATAGTAAGTAATAACATTTTATCTGTGTTGATCATATTAAAGTGATGCTGCTCAGATGCCCCGATCTGTCACCCCAGCCGACTTGCCCTACTGTATGCAGATGCTGGTCAGGTTGAATACCCAAGGAGAACCCCATCTAACATGTTTCGCCGATGTGGTGGCTCAATCGTGTAGGAAAATATAGCTGTGACCACTCTGATTATAAAGCATCATGGTGTCCTTTTATGAAACTGAGATCAGCAACGATCCCGAGTCTCACCGCTGATCTCAGCTCATTACCAGTTTATTAAACTGAGATAATCAGTGGAGAACATGTTCTCCGCTGATTATCTCAGCACAGTGAGAATTTGTAACTGACTTCACAGAAACGGCCAGTTTATGAAGGTGCGATCTCAACACCTCACTGGCGATCTGTGACAGAATTCTCACTTTCTGATTCACCATTTCAGAAGTGGAGAATCAGAGTGAGAAGCCTGAAACTGGTGACATTTATAGTGTGTGTATATATATATATATATATATATATATATATATATATATATATATATATATATATATATATATATATATATATATATATATGTGTATGTGTATATATATATATATATATATATATATACGTATATATATATATATATATACGTATATATGTGTATATATATATATCTATATACATAGATAGATAGATAGATAGATAGATTTTGATATATATAGACTATATCTATCTATAGATATATCTATATATAGATACATATATATATCTATATATAGATATATGTATATATATTTTTTTTAGATGTTCACGTCTCTGGCTGGGTTCACACTTGTGCGATGCGTGAACCAGCGTGATTCCTAAGTGGGTTTTCACATCGCACCTACATTGACATCTGCGCACCACTGCGGGTGTCAATGTAAAGTTAATGACACCCCCAGATCATTTCACAGATCGCAGTGCGAACTATGTAATGGTGCAGGAATCGGATCGCATGGGTGTTCACACCCATGCGATCCGATTCCAGTGCGGACCAAATAAAGGGTCCTGTACCATTTTGGTGCAAATGCAATATGATTTAGGGCCAGTTCCGACTGCTGCGGTGTCCGAGATTAGATGTGATTCGCACCGCACTGCAGTGCAAAATCACATCCGATCTCTGTGCAATGCGATTTCAGCCATACAGATAGTATCGCTAAATTTGCATTGCACTCGGACCAAACTCTTACAGGACCCTTTTTTTGGTCCACAGCAGAATCGGATCGCATGGGTGATTCGATTACTGTCCGAGTTTGCAGATCACACTGCGATATGCGAACTGATTTGGGGGTGTTAACTTTTAGGCCCAGTTCACACTTGTGCGATGCCGGACATCGCACAGGCATCGCATGTAATTCGCAGCACAATGCCATTCACATTACATGCGAGGTCTGTGCTTTGCGATTTTAGCTGTACAGGTAGTATGGCTGATATCGCACTGCATTCGGTGCAAACACGCACAGGACCCTTTTTTCTGTTCAGACCAGAATCGGATCGCATGTCCGGACTGTCAGTTCGCAGTGCGATATGCAAGCTGAACTGGGGGTGTCCTTAACAATGTATTGACACTCCCCAGCTATTCGCATATGGCAGTGTGAACTGACATGCGAGTCGGTGCGATGCGGGAACCCGCAGTGGATTCGCAGTGTTCTCGCATTGCACCAGTTTATCAATTTTTATGTTTATCAATTATGAAATATATTTTATTTTAATTTATTAATAAATATTTATACTTGTATACTTTATTAAAATTATTTTTTTAATGATTATAAATGTATTTTGCATTTATATGAATGTGCATTACATTCATTTACTATACACCATTCACATTTAAATAGGGACATGTATGATCTTTAAATATTGATAAAAACAATGTTTTTTTTATAATTAAGTTAATGTATATTGTGTAGGGGGAATTTAACTTTATTATTTTATTAATACGTTGGGGAATAATGTGTGCTGATTTGTGTTACACTTTGTATTTTATGGTTCCTCATACTGTAATCCCGCTACATCATGCAAGATTATAGTGAGAGGAGGCATTCTCAGGAGTTCCCGGTGTTTGTAGATCGCTCCTCAACTCAGCATGAGAAGCGATCTACACACTTTCATAAACGGGCACTCAGAGGAGAGCGATCTCCTCTGAGAATGCCTGAGAACTGAAAAGCGGTATTTTACCGCACTTTCATAAAAGGACACCCATAAGCCAAAGAAAACTGTTGTTCTTAAAGGGCCGGTTTCCAAGATCATGCATGCTGCAGCGGCACCTATCCAGTGGGTGTTTAAAGTGCAGTGAGAACAACCAGTCATCCAATGTAAATACAGACATCTTAAGTCTCCCGGAAGGTGTGGGAGACTCCCACACTTCTGCGGCGGCTCCCGCACACCCGGAGGTGCGTCCTGATCTCCCAGGAATGATCGGTGCAGCGGGGATCAGCTGTGATCACGATCTCCTCTGTATAGATTTTTAGCTGACAGCCGCTTCTCGTTCCCTCTATCCCACGGCTGATCGGTGATCACAGCTGTCCCTCCAGCCGCACCGATCATCCCCAGCTGCTCCCTGTGTGCTCCTCCCCCAGGCCCCTCCGTGTCCTTCTCCGCCCCCCCTCGTCCCCGCAGCCGGCTCCCCTCCTCCCCTGCCAGCTGTGGGGGGAACTAGTAATAGAACACAGTGAGCGAGATCGCTCCTGTGTCCTGTGATTACTGAGCAGAGTAAACTGTGTGCTTACTCTGCTCAGTTTATGAATGGACAGGAGCCGCTGTCTCCTGTCCATTCATCTTCAATGCTGATAAAGGGACTGGGGAATGTGTCCTCAGTCCCTTTGTCTGTCTCAAAGGGGAGATGTCAGGGGTCTGTTTAGACCCCTGAAATCTCACCAAAGCCCACCAAAAAATATTGTAAAAAAATTCTAAAAAATGAAAAAGTGTAAAAAAATAAAATAAACTACTGACACCACTCTCCCCTCCCCTACCAACACTGTCCACTGCCCCAACCCCCTCCCCCCAAAAAGCATTGTAAAAAAAAATTAAAAACAAATTAAATTGTAAAAAAATCAATTATTAAAAAATAAAAAAAACTACTAACACCGACCACTGCCATCCACCCCCTTCCCCAGAAGCACTGCAAAAAAATATTGAGAAAGTGATTTTAAAAATAATTTGCCGCGGGGGGGTAGGGGGGGCGGCTGGGCGTTTGCAGGCATGAAGCGCCACCTCCCTGAAATTAGTTTTTGCAGGTTGGGATGTCTGTAAATGAAAAACAATCTATGTAATACAAAGTGCTGGGGACTAATTCACTGCCAATACAGTAATCAAATTACTTGATTACGAATTGAATAATGTACTAGATGTAATTATATATTTACTGAATGTAAATATGCATTATGCATAAATGATCTGATTATTATTTGCTAAAATACTTTATATCCAACGGATTTTTATTTCTCTACTTAGGTTGGTGCGGTTGTACAGTTTATGCAGTTGGGAACTTTGCTTCAGTTTTAATATAAACAGGTTAGAAAAAAAGATACCTTGGGGTTGATTTATCCACTTAAAGACCAGGCCTCTTTTTCAGACTCAGTGTTTACAAGTTAAAAACAAGTTTTTTTGCTAGAAAATTACTTAGAAAAAAATGTATAATGTTTGGGGGTTCTAACACCCTAGAGAATAAAATGGCGGTCATTGCAATACTTTTTGTTACACCATATTTGCACAGCGGTCTTAAAAGCGCACTTTTTTTTGGAACAAATTCACTTTTTTGAATAAAAAAGTAAGACAACAGTAAAGTTAGCCCAATTTTTTTTATATTGTGAAAGATAATCTTACGCCGAGTAAATTGATACCCAATATGTCATGCTTCAAAATTGCGCCCGCTCGTGGAATGGCGACAAACTTTTTACCCTTAAAAATCTCCATAGGCAACGTTTAAAAAAATCTACAGGTTGCATGTTTTGAGTTACAGAGGAGGTCTAGGGCGAGCTCGCCAGGACGGGGCGCTTTAAAAAAAATGTTTTTTTCTTATTTATTTTACTTGATTTGATTTATTTTTACCCAAGGCGTCTTTCAGGACAGCACCTGAGAGATAGCGACTCCACCCACCGGAAACAGGAAACACCTTCTTCCTCCAAACTTTAAAGGGAGGCGCCTCCCTACCATACCTCAGTTTTTGTGTTTCCTCCGGCCCGGAGGGAACATCTTTTTTGAAGGGGAGTCAAGGTCTCTCAGATGCTCCTGGGAGACAGGGCTTCCTTTTCATTTTTTCCTCCTTTTGGAGACCCGCTGTCCTCCCGGCCTACCCAAGCCTTTGCAGCGGTAGCAATCTGGCTCCTCTTCCCCTCCTGGTGCTCGGGGAGAGCCGTAGACCCGGTGATCCGCGCGGTCGTAGGAGCGGCGGTGCGCGTGCGCCGCCGCCATGTTTTTTGGCCGGCAGGCGCGGCGGAAGTGACAAGGCGGGTCACTGGGTCAGCAGAAGCGTCATTTCCGGCGTGGATGCGAGAGGGGAGGAGGGAGGACAGGAACTGGCGCCTACTTCCGCTTCCGATCCGGGGCAGATGCACTATGGGAGTCCGGAAGCGGCATATGAAGCCACAGGTGGAGAGCTGCACACCAGAGATGGAGGACTCAGCGTCTGCAGCGGTGGGGACAGGCACAGGCGCCAGTAAAGCTCAGGTAGGAGCAGCAGTTTAAGTCTGCCTTTCTTCCTTCTCCTGGGTTTGGTCTATTTTCTTTTTTCTTACCCCCTAGTGGCAAGGGGCCTGTCTGGGCACTGGAGGCTGACTGGTTTCTTCTTAGTGCACCTGTGGGTGATTCTTGTGTAGCTGAGACCGGGTCTCACTAAAAGGTCCCCTGGTTTTTTTCCCTTTTTTGTTTTTTCTCTCACAGGCTAAAAGCTCTGACCCAAAAAAGAGATGTCCTTCTTGCAGGGCCAAAATGGGAGAAAATTGGAAAAAAGTCTTATGCAGTACATGCATCACTTTTTTAGTTAAGGAGGAATCGGCTTCGGTTTGTGATGATCTGGTTGCCTCTGTAAAGAAGGAACTATACGCCACGATTCAGACTTTTCGTGACTCTTTAGTTAATCCAGCTGCTAGTCAGCCATCCACTTCTGAGGCTTCCCAGGGTTCTATTTCTTTCCCCATGGTAGAAGTTTTACCTGAAGGCCCCTCTATCAGGGAAGAGCAGTCCCCTACTCCTTCCGTTAAAGATTCGGAGGAGGAGGGTGAGGAAGCGGAGGTGGCTCCTTCCAAATTTAAACTTTCCCTAGAGGAGGTAGACGGACTCCTTAAGGCTATCCATGTTACACTTGGCTTAAGTGAGGAAAAGAAGGAGTTATCTCTTCATGACCGTATGTATGCAGGGTTAAATGAGCCTAAGGGGCGAACATTTCCAGTTCATTCGGTCATTTCTTACGCCATTACTAAGGAATGGCAAGATCCAGAGAAAAAGCCCTTTTTTTCCAGAGCCCACAAAAGGCGCTTCCCTTTTGAGGAGGACCCTTCTGCGGTGTGGAATAAGGTGCCCAGGTTGGATGCGGCCTTTTCACAGGTCTCAAGATCCACAGACCTGTCTTTTGAAGACATGGGTGTTCTAAGGGATCCAATGGACAAACGCATGGATCTTTTGCTCAAAAGATCATGGCAATCAATCATGAGCAATTTAAAACCAGCAATGACCACAACCTGTGTAGCCAGGAATCTGGAATACTGGGTGAACCAACTTAGATCTCATATAGTGGCAGATTCCCCCAAGCAGGAGATCTTAGATTCCTTTCCTACCCTGATTTCTGCGGTTGCTTATATTGCTGATGCTTCGGCTGAAGCTATCAAAATGTCAGCTAGGTCTGCAGCTTTAGCAAATGCTGCGAGAAGAGCTTTATGGCTAAAAACCTGGCCAGGTGATACAGCTTCAAAGAGTAAACTTTGTGGTATCCCCTTTTCAGGTGACCTTCTTTTTGGCCCAGATCTAGATAATATCCTAGACAGAACTGCCGATAAGAAGTCCTTTCCGGTCAAAAAGAAAAAGCAGACCCCAAAGCGTCTTTTTCGACCTCAAAAAACTCAACAGCAACAGCAGGAAAGTAAGTTTCAGGGCAGGAGAAAAAATTGGTCCGCACAAAAGGCGAAGGGCAAAGGTGGAATTCTCTTCCGTCCTCCTTCACAGGCTGAAAACTCACAATGACTCATCTCTGCGGGTCGGCGGAAGATTACGAGAGTTTCTTCCGCAGTGGTCAGTGATAACTACAAATCAGTTTATTCTGACCACTCTCTCGCAGGGTTATACTCTCGAGTTCTCCAGAAGCCCCCCAAGAAGGTTTCTGGTAACAAATGCTCCTCGAGATCCAATAAGGGCCCTGGCCATGAAATCCTCTCTGGAGGAACTAATGCAACAGGGTGTAGTAATCCCAGTGCCACCAGAGGAATGGCACGAGGGCTTCTATTCACATGTCTGGTAAAAAAACCAACAGGAAGATTTCGTTTAACTCTAAATTTAAAGCCACTAAACAGAGCCATCAAATACAGAAGGTTCAAGATGGACTCAATTTTCACCGCCAGAAATATTCTGACTCCAGGTTGTTTCATGGCGTCAGTGGATCTAAAGGATGCATACCTGCATATTCCAATCTCATCCCAGTCCCAGAGGTTTCTCAGGTTGACGGTAAGGTTGGAAGGCAGAATTCGGCATCTGCAATTCAGAGCCCTACCCTTCGGGCTATCATCCGCACCCCGAATTTTTACCAAAGTAATGGCAGAGGCCCTAGCTCCGCTGCGTCTTCAGGGAATCGCAGTAATTCCTTACTTAGACGATCTGCTATTTTTCGCCCCCTCAAGAGAGGAGTTGAGGAGCAATTTAAGCAGAGCATGCAGCCATCTGGAGTCTCTAGGTTGGATCCTAAATCTCCAAAAATCTTCCCTGGAACCATCTCAGGAGATTCGGTTTCTAGGGTATATAATAAATTCGGTAAGCCAAAAAATTTTTCTTCCTTCAGAGAAGAAAGGAAAAATCCAGGATACAGTGTGGTCTTTTTTGCAGACCAACCAGCAGCTGACGGTAAGATTGGTCATGTCAGCCCTGGGGGTTCTGACTTTGTCAATGCCAGCTGTTCAGTGGGCAAGACTACACTTCAGACATCTGCAGGCTTTTCTTCTGAGATCTTGGGATCACAATTTAGAATCCCTAGACTCAGAGGTAAGAGTTCCAACCCAAGTGAAGAGGTCACTATGGTGGTGGAAAAGGCAGGATATCCTATCGGAGGGGTTAGTCTGGACCTTTCCAATCGAAAAAAGGCTGACAACCGATGCCAGTTCCTGGGGTTGGGGAGCCCACCTAGAAAAAGGTTTCACTCAGGGAAACTGGTCCAGGAAAGAGGCGACCAAGTCCTCAAACTGGAGAGAGCTCAAGGCGATCGACTTGGCTCTGAAGTCATTTGCTCAGGGGCTTCAGGCCCAGCATGTTCAAATACTAACAGACAATGCCACGGCCGTGGCTTACATAAAAAGGCAGGGAGGTACAAGGAGCAAATCGCTGCAAGTACTAGCCATCAGCATTCTCCGTTGGGCAGAAGGACACTTGCTGTCTTTATCAGCAGTCCATCTAAAGGGATCCCTGAACGGAGTGGCGGATTTCCTGAGCAGAAACCCCATTCGGGAAGCAGAATGGTCGCTGAACCCAGAGGTTTTCGCCATGATTGTCGAGAAGTGGGGGCTGCCAGAGGTGGACCTGTTCGCCTCAAAGGAGAATGCCTTGGTTCCGCAATTTTTTTCCCTAAGCAATCACGACGGGTCACTAGGAACAGATGCCTTGGCGTATCCATGGAGATTCCATCTCTGCTACGCGTTCCCCCCATTCCAGTTAATTCCCTTAGTATTAAGAAAAATTCAAAGGGAAACGGTGCCGGTTGTCCTAATCACGCCTTTTTGGCCAAGAAGGGCTTGGTTTTCAACCGTTCTGAAAATGGCGGTCAGGCCTTATTGACATCTGCCCCTCAGGCACGATTTGCTATTTCAGGGACCAGTAAATCACCCAGAGGTAGCCACTTTGGCGCTCACAGCCTGGTATCTGAAGAGCAGCTCTTAAGGAGCAAAGGTTTTTCCAACCGGTTAATCTCAACACTATTATCCAGTAGGAAAAGGGTGACTAGAAATATCTATCTAAGTCTGGAAGGTTTACAATACGTGGTGTAATTCATCTGACCAGGACCCAGGGAGTCTTGTTACCATTCTGGAATTTTTACAGGTTGGTGCTGACAAGGGACTAGCAGTTAGTACCTTGAAGGTACAGGTGGCTGCGCTAGCAGTGTTCCTAGAAAGATCTGTGGCCTCAGATCCATTGGTAACCAGATTTTTCAGATCCCTTACGAGATCCAGACCAGCACCACTTAAGTTGTTTCCCAGATGGGATCTGTCGATAGTCCTCCAGGCTCTAACAAGGAGTCCCTTTGGAAGAAGCGCCACTCAGATATCTCACTTTTAAGTCTGTGTTTCTGATTGCCATGGTCTCTGCACGCAGGATCAGTGAGCTTAATGCTTTATCAGTTAAGGAACCCTATTTATGTATCTTCCCAGATAGGGTTATACTTAGAACAGATCAGAAATTCTTACCAAAGGTAGCTTCAGTACAAAATCGTGTTCAGGACATTGTACTTCCGACCTTCTGCCCCAACCCAGTAGGGGAGAAGGAGACTTGTTTTCACATGTTGGATGTTAGAAGAGTTTTGTTATGTTATTTGGAAAGGACAAAGCTCTTTAGACGTTCAGATTCTCTGTTTGTGCTATTTTCAGGCAACAGGAAAGGTTACCAGGCTTCTAAAATCTCTTTAGCAAGGTGGCTGAAGCTAGCCATTTCAGAGGCTTATTCGCATGCAGGTGTGTCTCCTCCTGCAGGAATTTCTGCACACTCAACAAGAGCATTAGCGGCCACTTGGGCAGAGAGAGCTGGTGCCACCCCTGAACAAATCTGCAAGGCGGCAACTTGGTCAAGTTTTCACACATTCGTGAAACATTACAGGCTGGACCTCACATCTGCTAATGATCAGGCGTTTGGCAGAAAGGTCCTGCAAGCTGTTGTCCCGCCCTAAGGGGGTAAGTCTCTGTTATCCTCTCAGGTGCTGTCCTGAAAGACGCCTTGGGAAAAACCAAGTTAGACTTGCCGGTAACTTGTTTTCCAGAAGTCTTTCAGGACAGCAACATCCCGCCCTATTGTATTGTATATACTATGCTGTGACTAACGTATGTGTTTATGTGTTCCAGCCGGGGCCGGAGGTCTTCTCTACTACAACTGAGGTATGGTAGGGAGGCGCCTCCCTTTAAAGTTTGGAGGAAGAAGGCGTTTCCTGTTTCCGGTGGGTGGAGTCGCTATCTCTCAGGTGCTGTCCTGAAAGACTTCTGGAAAACAAGTTACCGGTAAGTCTAACTTGGTTTTTCACTGTTTTAAAAAAAGCATGATAGGTCCTCTTAAATATGAGATCTGGGGTCAAAAAGTCCTCAGATCTCATATTTGGACTTAAATGCAATAAAAAGAAAAAAAAATTGTTATTTGAAAAAATGACAACAGAAAAATGGCCCTTTTAAGACGTATGGGTGGACATTTTGATGGATGGCATGGAGACGGGTGGGGGCCATGTTCCCCTCACTCGTCTCCATACCCAGCCACAGACAGGTTCCTGATCTTGTCCGCCGCTACCGACGGCTTCGGTAAGCGGCGGATGGCTCGGTAGAGCGGCGGGGGGGGTGGCCCCTCTCCCTCCGCCGATAACGGTGATCTCGAGGCGAATCCGCCGCAGAGACCACCATTATCGTAAACAGGACCGCTGGCTCAAAAGGGTTACCTTGGTTGTGGCAGCAGCTGCCGACGTATATGTACAGGAGCCGGTCGGCAAGTGGTTACTAAAGGCAAAAAGACTGTGCACTTTGCAGTTGCCCTCTGCAAAGTAAAGCCTTACCTCATTTACTAAACTCTGGAGCAACTGTACTTGCAAAGAGTACCCAATCACGTGGAAGGAAAATTTTAAAAAAAACAGCATTTTTGCTTGAACATGATTGGATGATGGAAGTCAGCAGAGCTTCTGCTCATTTACTAAGCTCTGGAGCAACTGCACTTCCAGAGTGCACAGTCTATTTGCCTTTAGTAAATCAACCCCTAAATGCCATCTATATACATAACTACTGTAGATCCTAACCCTATAAAACAAAACAAAACACAATTATTATTAAGCTGCATTAAACCAATTGACAAAAATAACAAGTGAAAACAAAATATGAAAAATAAGGTGGAAAATAAAGATGGTTAGTCAGGAGTAGAGAATCTGGCTGGGTTCACACTGGTACAACGTACAACTGTGAATCCAACTTTGTCCTGCGACTTGAAGTCCGACATCTGTCCGACATCAATGAACAGGGATCCGACTTTGATCCCGACAATGTCAGGCACTTTGTTTCTGGTATGAATCTTCACTGCCAGTTTCCCTTACTTAGGATGGCGGTGCCGGGACCCGAGAGCCGAGGGACGGGTCGGCCTCGGGCGGCCGACATCACGGGCACCCAGGATAGGTGAATCTACTTATTTAAAGTCAGCAGCTACAGTGTTTGGCCGGAATCCCGCTTTAAGGGGAACCCCCACCCTGAAAAAACAGCGTGGGGTCCCCCCAAATCCATACCAGACCCTTATCCGAGCACGCAGCCCAGCTAGTCAGGAAAGGGGTTGGGGACGAGCAAACGCCCCCCCTTTCTCCTGAACCGTAGCAGGCCGCATTCCCTCAACATGGGGGGGTGGGTGCTTTGGGGCAAGGGGACCTACAATGTACCCCATACTCCAAAAAGTTGGTCCCTTCCAAAATATATGGCACCACATCCCTGAAGTAGAAACAAGTAAAAGTGGGAAGAGGCAAGGGATTTTAACTATGCAGAAGAATCCACAAAAATGAGTAATATTAGTTAAAAAAATATAATTTTTAATATACATTCAAGGTTAAAAATACACATAAAGGGTAGATATTTCACAGTTATTGCAGTGTTTAAACAGTTACGGTGGTCGCAAAAAGCAGGTAAGTTTTAGATGATAAAGCTGCACATTAACCCGACATGTTTCGCTGAGATGCTTCCGCAAGGGATGTGCAGACTGAAAACTGATATCAACATAAACTCTACAGATACGGAGATAAAGAAATAATAATATAAGCAACAAACAAATTATAAATATTCATATTATTTACGGATTACACAAAACAAAACACAAGATTACACACCAAGAAGGAGAGCACATTGTATATTGGACACAGCACAAAAAAGCGCTTAGCCCGCAGCAACCCTTACAGAGAATAATCACTGCATTACCAGCGACTAGCACATACCCCAAACCTGGCCATTTGAGTGTAGTCACAGAGGACAGAAACGTAAAACTAGGAGTAAAGAGAAATATGTATATGTATATTAAACATATAAGAATAATAACATATATATATGTAACTAGAACTAAGGAAAGAGAAGCCCGGAGTAATGCCTAAAAGGAAATAAACGTAGGGCTTACATGACTGGGTGAACAGGGGTAGAATGGGATTTGTAAAAGTAGATAGGATTGGTGGCTAAAGGGGAAGAGGAGGAGTTGGAAGGAAAGTAAGGGATAGGAGGTCCCTCCCCAGCGTCAGTGTGAGAATAGGAAGCAGCTTGTAAGCATGTCATCCCTAGAGGAGCTGATGGGACAATTGCAGGCCGCAGCGGCAGTGAAAGGCGAACGATGGCTGCGGGACCAGGTCGCCAAGGTACTGGGGGATGAAGACACCTACAGACAGCACCGAGAGGAGGGGGTCAGCCCGGGTGCGGCAGTCCCGTCCGCCGGATCGATTCTCCCCTGACTCCCCACAGCGCAGAGACAGGCGAGTAGCCCCCCTCGCGTCCCTTCAGAGCCCCCCTGCGAAGAGAGTGGCGGTTCCGGTGCTGGGGGGCTCTGGGAGGATACAGAAGCAGAGGCCAGGATTGTCGGGAGGGCCCTCTGGGATATCGGGGTCCCATGACGGACCAGCCATGCGGCCCAACATGGAGTTTTCGGGCTCCTCCCCTGGCTCAGTCGCAGCGGGGGCGGGGCTTCGGCGGGGGACGATCGCAGTCACGGCCACCGGGCCAGCTTATTCCTCAGCAAGCGGCTCCCAGGGCTCAAGCAGGGTGCGGGGGACAAAGGAAACGGCAGGTGCACCGAGTCTGAGGGAGCGGGACAGCACAAAAGACCCAGGAAAAGCAGCAAGCAAGTCGCCAGGGGGGAGGAGGCATGGCCAAGCGGGATACGGATCTCCGGCATCCAGGGCAGGATCCCCTGGAGGGCCATCTATTGCAGCGGAGGAGCAGATCGCGGATCGATCGGAAGGGGAACTTTCTCTGTCAGAGGAGGAAGAACCGCGCAGAACCAGGTCAGCGAGGGAGGCGGGACCATCGGCTGGTGGGACGTCTTCCAGGCAGCCCGGTAAGTCCTGTTACTTTGGGGTGTTTAGAGGAGGAGGGGTTTGAGCAGTTATAAAGGGGGGGACGGGGGGTGGGACACGGGCCCCTTTACAGCAGGGGGTTCCCCCAGCTGTTACACCTCTGGCTACGAAGGTCCATGACCACGCCCTGGCGGAGGGTGGATTGCAGGGGTTCCTGTTGGGTCTGAAAGAACTAGTTAATAGGTTTGAGTCCGGGGTTAGTGGGGCTGTCACGCCCGCAACGGCTTGGGTGGCTCCTAGTGGGGGGGGGGGATTCAGCGTCGGGGGAGGCGGTACCACAGTCACTGCCAGGACCATCGACAGGAAATCCGTCGCCCGCGGTGGTGGACACCGTGGTGGCTGCTCCTAATGCGGATGTGGAACAGGCGGCGGGGGACAAAACAGGGGGGTCAGAGGGGGCAGCTAAAAAACAAGACTTGATTAGGTTGGCAGACGCGGCCCGGTGTGAAGTTTATGTGTGCTTTGAGGGCCCGTTGGGCGCTCATTTGAAACAGGAGGTAAGAGATAAGATTTGGAAGGGGGAATATGTGGAGATATTTTCCCTTCTACCCCTTGAGAAGTTCAACTTGGATAGGGTAAAACCGGAGGACAATAAGAAAGAGGATGGGGAGAAGAGGAGGTACAGGCTCATACCTAGGATGTTTCAGATCTGGCCGTAATAGGGGAGAAAAACCCGGAGCACTGCTTCGCGCTTTTCTGTTATTTGGATGTGATAGGAGAAGCTCACAGAGTCTACGGGGGAGTGGCATGGTTGAGATATGACGAGCAGTTTCGTCAGCGGAGGGCGATACGCCCGGCCCTGCGGTGGGATCACAAGGACATCAGTCCATGGATGCGTCTGAAGACATCAGCGAGGGCACCTAATCAGTTTTTTCCAGGTGGGGCCGGTGGGTCAGCTACTCCCGGACAATCGGCCGCAACGAAAAAGGGAGTCTGTTGGCAATATAACGAGAGCACATGCAAATTCGGGGGGAACTGCAAGTTCAAGCATGAATGCTCGGGCTGTGGGGGAGCCCACCCGGTGTCCCGATGCTTTAAACAAGGCAAAGGAAGGACTGGAGAGTCTGCGAACAAAAGGGAGGGCGCCGGTGAGGGTGGAAAAGATGCATCCGTTTCTAGATAGATACCCCAATAGGGAGGCAGCGCAGGTTCTGGGCCAGGGGTTTTTGGAGGGTTTTAGGATACCGGCGAGTTTGGGGGTATCTCTCCCTAGGGCCAGGAACTTACGTTCAGCGCTGCAACATCCCGAGGTGGTTTCGGAGAAACTACGGAAGGAAGTTGCTTTAGGGCGGATGGCAGGGCCTTTCTCGGAGTTGCCGATGCCCGACTTGGTGGTCTCGCCTTTGGGAGTGGTCCCCAAAAAAGAGCCGCTGAAATATCGGCTGATTCACCACCTCTCTTTCCCCAAGGGAGGCTCAGTTGACAACGCTATTGATCCAAAGATGTGCACAGTTTCGTACACATCTTTTGATGCGGCAGTTTTTTGGGTAAGACGTTATGGACGAGGGGCTAAGATGGCGAAAACAGACATTGAGGCTGCTTTCAGATTACTTCCCGTCCACCCAGACAGTTTTCACCTCCTGGGTTGTCACTGGCAAGAGGAGTATTATGTGGATCGATGCTTGCCAATGGGCTGCTCTATTTCATGTGCACTGTTTGAACGTTTCAGTTCACTTATGGAATGGGTGGTCCGGGACGTTGCGGGGGTAAATTCCATTATCTGGATGATTTTTTGTGTATAGGCCCGCCTTCATCCGTAGTGTGTACGATGCTATTGATAACGCTGGAACACATAGCGGAACGCTTTGGGATTCCACTGGCGCCGGAGAAGACGGAAGGACCGACTACGGTGATTAGTTTCCTGGGCATAGTGTTAGATTCGGAGGCGATGGAGTGCCGACTGCCCGAGGACAAGTTGAGGGCATTGCAGGGGAAGTCGGGGCAATTATAGGACTACGCAAGGTACAACTTAGGACATTACAGTCTGTCTTGGGTAAGTTGAATTTTGCGTGTCGCATAATTCCCATGGGCAGGGTTTTCAGCAGGCGGCTGTCGTCTAGCACAGAGGGAGTGGAGTCTCTGAGGCACTTTGTAAGATTGACGAAGGAACATAGGGATGACCTGCGGATATGGCACTTGTTTCTGTAACAATTCAACGGAAGGGCGTTGTGGATGTCAGGGCCGGTGAGTAACTTTGATCTAGAGTTATACACGGATGCGGCAGGATCCACAGGTTTCGGACCTTTTTCCAAGGGAAGTGGAGCGCGGGGCCATGGCCAGACTCTTGGAAAGAAGCGGGGTTATTAAAGAACATGGTGCTGCTGGAGTTGTTTCCAGTGGTATTGGCGGTGGAGCTTTGGGGAGCATCCATGGTGATAATCTGGGGGTGGTTCAGGTTATCAACAAGGTGTCAGCGGCGTCTCCGCTGGTGGTGCGATTGTTGAGGTACTTAGTTCTTCGGTGCATGCAATTAAATGTGTTTACTTATGCAGTGCACTTGCCAAGAGTAGAAAACGTCATTGCTGACGCGCTGTCTCGCTTTCAATGGGACAGGTTCCGGGAATTGGCACCTGTGGCGGATACGCACGGGGTCCCTTGTCCCCCGGGACTGTGGAAGATTGCATTAGAGTCGTCTCCGGCTGGATCAGACGGTCAGTAAGTGAAGCGGCATGGGCAGCGTATAACAAGGTGTGGTCAGAATGGGAGTCACTGTTGACACAAGTTGGGGGGCCAGATGGAACACCGGATCAGAGGCTGCTGGTGATGTATTTTGTATATAGGAACTTGCAGGATTGGGTGTCAGTGTCAGCATTGGGGAAAAAATTGGTGGGCCTTGCTTTTTGGTTCAAGTTGGGAGAACAAGACTTTTCAAAACAATTTTGGGTCAGGCAGGCCATGAAGGGTTATAGGAGAGCGATAATGCGCAAGGATAGCAGGCGCCCGGTTTCTTTTGATTTACTGGGTAGGCTTTTTGAGCAATTACTAGAAACATGTTCAAGTTATGAAACGTTGCTGTTCAGAACTGCGTTTGCCCTGGCGTTTTTTGGGGCATTCAGGATTGGGGAGCTCGTTAGTCCGTCCAAGAAAGAAAATGGGGGGATTGGGCCAGAGGATTTCATTTGCGGAGCGGATAGGTTGTCTATGAGGGTAAAAAAGTCTAAAATGGATCAGGAAGGAAAAGGCAAGTGGATAATGGTTTTTGCGATACCCGGGTCCCCACTGTGCCCAGTGTCAACTGTTAAAAAGTTTATGGAGATCCGTCCAGGTGGGAAGGGCTCCTTTTTAGTGCATGAGAACGGAGAATCATTGTCGAGGTTCCAGTTTATTTCAGTGTTTAGGAAGTGCTTGAGTGCATTGGGCTTGGGGGATCTGAAGTTTTCGTCACATTCATTTAGGATAGGGGCGGCTACAGAAGCGGTGAGATGGGGACTGGATGAGGAATCCATTAAGAGAATTGGGCGGTGGGAGTCAAGAAGGTTTAAATCATATGTCAGGCCTGAGTTGTTAGAGGTGTGGTGGAGCGGGGATAAGGAGTTGTCGGCATGGGTTTGTGTGATGTGTGTAAATGAATCATGTGTCATGGTGGTTGGTGTTTTTGTTTTCTTCTTTTGCAGGTTATCCACAGGGGTTGGTCTGGATTATGGGACATTCATATGTCTGTTGGGGAGCAGGGAGGGCGGATGTTAGACCTGCGGGTACACAGCTAGGCATTTCCAGAAGGGAGGCGTGCATTAAATGGTTGGGAGTCCCTGGAATGCTTTGTAACAGAATTGTGCCAGAAGTACACCGATTTGCTCGGTTGGGCAGGCCCCCGGACATTTTAGTGCTACATGTAGGGGGGAATGATTTAGGACTTAGGTCAAAGTTAGATATCACGCGGGATATCAAATTTGATTTTCTGCGCCTACGTGCTACTTTTCCTAACATGCTGATTGTGTGGTCGGATGTTATTGCCAGGACCACATGGAGAGGGGGGAGATCGGTGGAGAGGGTCAACAAGGCCAGGAAAAAAGTTAATAGGGAGGTCAGCAAGTTTGTGGTGAAGAATGGGGGGCTGGCCATCAGGCATCTGGAGTTAGAGGTGGATACCTGGCGTTATCTTCGTGATGATGGGGTACACCTTAATGACGTGGGGATAGACACGTGGGCCCTAGGCATTCAGGATGGCATTGAAAGAGCACTAAGGGTGTGGAGGCGCGCTCAAGGGTAGGTTGTACCCTTGCTTGCTGTGGCAGGTGTTGGTCGTTGCAGGTAAAGGAAGAAACCTCCCCCAGATAAAGTGAATGCGGGACTCATCGTTAGTATGGGCCCGTTGGTGTATTCCAGCTGATGTTATTTAGCTGGAATTTTGATAAATGGGTGCACTGCGGGCTGTGTTCGGGTTGTCTCTGAGCTAGTTTGTCAGCTGGAGGCCTATTTTCAGTTGAAGGTACCTCAGTGCATGGTGGATGATCGTGATGTGATGCTGGGGGGAAGGATGTCCTGCATAGACCAACATTACCAGCTGAGGTTTAACAGATGTTGTTGTTTCAAATATGTGTTATTTTATAGAAATTTAATAAAGGGGCTGCTACGGCCAATAAATACTCCAGAAATGGTGTGGTCTCCTTTAATGGGTAAAAGGGGAGTAATATAAGGTTGGAGTGGGTTGGCTGGGATAGCCTCTGCATTTAACATCTGTTATACTAAAGTCAAGAAAAAGGGAAATATGATCCTGGCTGAAAACAAAATGTGGCCAGGAGCACAGGAGTATATATAATACTTACTTTCAGATTGTTACTTAACAGAACATAAAGAAGAGGAGACTTCAGAAGGCCTGCTGGTGGTAATTGCAGGAAATACATTCTGGTGACTATTAAAGTAAGACGAAGAAAAAATAATAAAGAAGGAGAATGAAAATGACTAAATATACAACTAATTAATAAAGGCTGAGAAATGACTGATTAAGAAAATTTAAAGAAGATTAACTAAATTAAATAAATTATATCCGGGACAATGTCTCGCCAAATAATATAAAGATAAATGTATAGACCATTATTTTTAAGATTAATTTAAGTGTACAATGAAGAGGGGTTATATGGGACCGAACGAAGGTAATATAGACCGATCAGGGATATTAACAGTGTATGGTAAAAACTTACCAGTCACGAACACTGTCTGTGTTGAGTCCTACCCTCCGGCTCTGGCAGCTGAACTGACAGATGAGCCGGCTTTATCTGCCCTCCATCGTGTTGGCATGTGACGTCGCCAACACGATGCAGACGTGTGGACGCCTAAGCGCATGCGCGGGGAGCCAAGAGCCCGATAGACTACAAGCCCCAGAGTGCAGTGCGGCAGTGAGAAGGCTGCGACCATCACACAGACAAGGACTTTGTTTAGGCTGCGTGCCATTCACCCAGCCCTTGTCTGTGTGACGGTCGCAGCCTTCTGGGCGAGGGCCAGAAACTGGGGGCCCCCTTGTTAAATGGGGCTTCTAGATTCCGATAAGCCCCCTCGCCCGCAGACCCCGACAACCAACGGCCAGGGTTGTCTGGAAGAGACTCTAGTCCTCATCAACATGGGGACAAGGTGCTTTGGGGTGGGGGGGGCGCAAGGCCCCCCCCTCCCCAAAGCACCCATCCCCTCTATGTTAAGGGCATGCGGCCTGGTATGGTTCAGGATGGGGGGGGGCGTGCTCGCTCGTCCCCACCCCTTTTCCTGACCTGCCGGGCTTCATGTTCGGATAAGGGTCTGGTATGGATTTTCAGGGGGGGACCCATGTCGTTTCTTATTTTACATTTGGCATGGAGTTCCCCTTCAAGATTATCAGAGCACAAGGCGCATGCCAAAGTCGGATAAGTTAAGACTGCGATCCGACTTCAGTGAAATTCAATGGGCTGAAGTAGGATCAAAGTCGGACCAAAGTAGTGCAGGGAGCATTTTCAAAGCCCAAAGGCTTTCACACTGAAGCGGTGCGCTGGCAGGAGAAGAAAAAATCTCCTGCAAGCCGCGGTGAAGGAGCGGTGTATTCACCGCTCCTAAACCGCTCCTGCCCATTGAAATCAATGGGACAGCGCGGCTGTACCGCGGCAATTACCGCGGCTATAGCCACGCTGTACGAGTGATTTTAACCCTTTTTCGGCCGCCAGCGGGGGGTTAAAACCACACCGCTAGCGGCCGAATACCGTGGTAAAACAGCGCTAAAAATAGCGCTGTTTTACCGCCGACGCCCCCTACCGCCCCAGTGTGAAAGGGGCCTTAAGGAAGTTTTTAGTCCCCTATTTTATAGATGCTATAACTTTTGCGCAAACCAATCAATATACGCTAATTGCGTTTTTTTTTTTTTTTTTTTTTACCAAGAATATGTAGAAGAATACATATCGGTCTAAACTGGAGGAAAAAAATAGTTTTTTTTATATTTTTTGGGGATATTTATTATAGCAAAAAGTAAAAAATATTGCTTTTTTTTCAAAATTGTCGCTCTTTTTTTGTTTATAGCGCAAAAAATAAAAACTGCAGAGGTGATCAAATACCACCCAAAGAAAACTCTATTTGTGGGAAAAAAAGGACGTCAATTTTGTTTGGGGGCAACGTGGCACGACCACGCAATTGTCAGTTAAAGTGACGCAGTGCCGTATCACAAAAAGTGCTCTGGTCAGGAAGGGGGTAAAATCTTCCGCGGCTGAAGTGGTTAACCACTTTAGCTCCAGAAGGTTTTATCCACTTCCTGACCAGGCCATTTTTTGCGATACGGCACTGTGTTATTTTAACTGACAATTGCGCGGCCGTGTGACACTGTACCCAAATAAAATTGATTTTTTTTCCCACAAATAGAGCTTTCTTTTGGTGGTATTTGATCACCTCTGCGGTTTTTACTTTTTGTACTCTTTACCAAATGTGATTTATGGATTGACCCAAGCTAAAGCTCTAGAGCCAATTTTCACTTACTTGGGTACATTTTGATTCTGTTTCGTGTATAGCGACTTAATTTGCTAAAGGTGAACTTGTGTTGTTTCAAATCGTTTTCATTTGAGTGATCTCAATACAGCAACTAGTTTATCCCTATTCTGGTGTCTGTGTGCTTTTTCTATAATAACTGTCAGTTGGTGTGCCAGAGGGGTAGAGGCTGTTTCTTGGAGTCGGAGTACAGAACAAACAACCCCAAATTACTAAGCGGCTCCTACAGGGGTAGCGCTACATGTATTAGATGCGGAAGAGACATGCAGTATCTCTCCTGCAATATAAGAGCCTGCCTGTTCGCAATTGTTTATTTTCAGAGTCCAGTACCACTTTAAAGTATAACTAAAGGCAAAACTTTTTTTTGTTTGGGTAGAGTGGGGAGGGATTAGAACACCTGTCAGTTTTTATTGCGGTCTGTGCCCCAGGGGCGTAGGGAGGGGGTGGCTAGGGGGGCTGAAGTCCCGAATGTAACCCCAAAAAGCCCCAAGTCTATGGAATGCTGCATTCCATTGTTAGCCCCGAGCGCCAGCACCGATCTGTTTGCAAGTGCGGCCAAACGTGGCAGAGTGCGGCTGAAAGTGGCTAAGTGCCGCAGGTCCCGCCTTCTGGAGCCTGCAGCGCCAATGCCAGGACCACGGGACATGTGACGTGATGTCCATTTTAGCTTGCAGGCTCCAGAAGGCGGGAACGCTATATCTCCGCTCGGGCGGGCGGCTCTCCTCTCCTCCTCGGCTCATCTCTGAAGGTGACGAGTGACTGACTGACTGCCTGCTGTGACCGCACACCACGGCTGAGCTTAGGTAGATCAGACACACAGTGTGTGTATGTATATCATCGTCAGTGTACGTAGGTCAGGCAGGTCAGTGTATGTAGGTCAGGCAGGTCAGTGGTCAGTGTAATGGTCGGTGTCAGGCAGGTGTGTTTACTGGTCAGCATTGATGGGCACTGGTAAGTCACACAACCCCACCACCCAGCCCCCCCCAAAAAAAGCCGCGCCACCCCCCTTCCTCTGGTTTTTGGACTTCAGGCTGAAGCCCATGGTCTTTTTGCCACCTAGTAACGCCGTTGCTGTGCCCACATTAAGGCGATTCAACCTCTCTATTTGTCCTGTTTACCATTATCATTGAAAGTGAAAGTAAAAATCACAAATTTTGGGTTCTCCCCAAAAAAGTAAAAGACGGGAAATCTTCCACAGGGTACAATAGTTCTAGTGATCTGGGGGTCTCCAAGGAATTCCTTTAATTTGCAGGGATTTCCTCTCACTTTCTGTTTGGCTATGGGACAGGAAGTGAAGGGAAATCTCCAGAATGGGACACAGATGGTGAAAAAAAATCTGACGGGTTATAACCCTCCCAAAAAAAGTTTTGCTTATAGTTCTACTTTAGGCTTAAGTTTTTTATTCTAATTAATCCTACTTACAGCAGAGGGGGGAAATTAAAACTCAAGCTGGAACCTTGTAGTAATTTTTTTTTAACATAAAAGTCTCACTTCTCCTGTTTAGCATTACCTTGCTGTGTGGCAGAATTGCTAAAAGTCCCCCATTGTGGTTTTATGAGGAAAAAAATGTGCTTATTCTGTTTTTCCATTCCATTGCCATGCATTGCTAGCCCATTCTCAACTAATGCATAATCAAGTGTTTGTTACTTGAAATTTCAGCTGGTATTTAGGAAGGCATTTGATATAAATAAAGCAGAGATGTTGGATCGGCTGCTTAATTTGAGAGGAGACCAAAACTGACTGACATCTGTTCAAATAAATAGATTCTCTTATGACAGTTTTAGATTTCTGATGGCAGAGGATGGTGGTAGAGGCATTAGCCAAACAAGGCAGTGGAGTAAATATATCAATGCTAATGTATCAAGGGAGGAATATAAATCTGGCGTGGATGGGGCAACCAAGTGTCCCTTTCATGGCAGAGACAGATTTATGTGGGCTAAAGAAAGAGTACCACTCAAAGTGCACCATGGTGAGGCAGTGATTGGTGGACATGGTGAAAGGCTGATGTTCATGTTTCATTGTAAATGAATGAGTAGTAGATTCAATGCTGAGGACCTCAAATATGGCTGCTGCCTTACCCCAATTACCCACCAAAGGTGGAGTGTGAAAAAAGGAATAGAGAGAGGTATGGGTGACGCTGCCAGTGCCCACTACAGGTGTGTGGTAGCATTGTGCACTTCCCCTTTAAATAAAAAGCCAAGAAAAAATGGAGGAGGAGGAGACATTTTCTTCCAAGGGATTAAAAGCATCCACATACAGTGCCTTTTGCCCTTGCAGGGGCACAGCCATCTGGTGAGTGTAGGTCAGAGGTGGGGAGCACAAGTGTTTTCCCACCCATTCACCAGTTGGATATTGTTGCACGCATATTCAAGCACAAGTCACTTTGGATTGGGACAGTTCCTATGGACTTATAAAATTATTTGCTTGACTGCATAGTGAATACTTTCTTTGCACATTTGCATATTTGGTTTATTCTGCACCATTGCACGTTACAACTGGACGTATATGGCCTTAATTAATCTTGTATAATCATATAATGTGATTTATTTTTAAAAGGACAGTACATATGGAATTTTTAATTTTTAATCTAAATATTACACCTTGTTGCACAGTGTATTTTACACATATGAATCTTTATTTACTGAGCACTTTTGCACTTTATGATCACAATAGGAGAATTAGGAAGTTTTGATAGAAGTTAGTGAATAGATGTACACTGTTTATAGCACTCTTTAGAAGAGATTACACACTAGTATGGATTTCAGCAGCGTAGTGTTATACCCAAATTGGTATACACATTTTCTCTTAGCTTTTTATTGTAGCACTCTCTAACTTCGGTAGGTAGGTGCTGGAGTAGTTTTTGTGTTTTTGCTGCCAGTGCAGGTAAATTTAGGCAGGCCTAGCTGTGAGCTAGGGCTGTTTGTTTTTGATCTGGGGGCAGGGGAGTAGTTTAGTGTAGCAGCAGGTGACTGACATGTGCTTCAGCTCTTGGGCGCCGCCTCTGTTTCCAGTGAGAAGGTTCTGGAAAAGAGGCAGGGCAGAGTGCTGGAGTGACTTGGGGTATATTTGGAAGCCCTGACAAATCCCCAGCTAGGATTGGCAGGGGGCAGGCCTCCTATATATACCCATGGTCAGCCTATTGTGGGAGGAGTTGTCGGGTGGAAGAACTGAATGATGGCATGTTAGGCTGTGGTGGCCCTTGAGGGACCCCCTTTCTGGGGGGTGTACCTCAGGCTTGGAGCTCGGGAGCTGGGAGGGAGCTCTCTTTACATGGTCATTGAGAGGTGTCCTGGAACAGGAGCAGAAGGAAGACAGCGGGGAACACAGCCAGGAAAGTCATTCAGGAGGGATCCTTGCTGGGGTCGGTGAGAGAGAAGCATAGTGAGGAGCTCTGGGAGACATGCCAGGATTGGATGGGGAGCCAGAGGGAGAGACTGGGGTGTTTTTGGAGTTAAGTTGCTGCAGCCAGGAGGGTTGGCAGGACTTGCATCGGCATGCTGGGAGCAGTAGCCCACCAAGGATCAGTTAGCACAATTATCATCTTCATCTAAAATGGTTGCTGCTAGGAAAACGTTAGGACTTATTCAAAGTGAGGCCTAGCCATGTGCTAACGGTGACAGGAATCCGGAACTGGACAGTAAGGAAAACAAGTGATCTGTAGTAGTGTGCTGGAGGAGATGTGAAGTAGCAGAGACTATCAGTTTAGATTCAACTACATTTATGTCCATTACTAAAGATTCATCATTTGGGCATCCCATGTCCCTTGTCCCTTTTCCCCATCCCCGTCCTCAAGTTTAATCCCCTAATAAAAACAACAAAAACAAGCAAGAGACAGTTCCTTGACTGGGGAAAGTGTGGCTAAAATGGATGTCTGACCAGAAGGGTTATGTGTGGATGTTGAAACACGTAGCGACCCCACTGGGGACCGCTACATTATTTAAAGGGGAAGTGCACAATACAACCACACACCTGTAGTGGGCAGCACCACCCATACCCCTCTCTACTCCATGTTTCATTGCGTCACACCTTTCCATATCTTCCATCATTAACTCTTTTGCAACTCTCGGAATTCAGTCATGTGACATCTCAAAGAAAGAAAAATAATCCTATTATTTGGGAAGCTGGTACTGCAGCCCATTTTTTCAGTCCCAGAATTTTCTTTTAGTGCTACAACCAAAATCACCCACACAAAACAAAAAAAAAATAAAAAATTCTCTCACAAAGTGATTTTGCTCATTCAGTCTAACAAATTGTGTTTTTTTAATTTGACAGCTCCGGTCTCTGATGTGAAATTAACCAGCAGTATGTCAGGATTGATCTGGCCGGGAATAGATGTGGTGTCTCTGACCTGTTCAGCTCAAGGTACAGTTGATAATTACTCCTGGAGACTACAGGGGGCACCACTGCCCAATGACTCCCGATACCACTTCACCGAGAACAACAGAGTCCTCACAATCAATCCCGTCTCTGCTAATGACACTGGAACCTTCACCTGTACAGCCTCTGGATTCAACAGCCAGAACAGCAATGAAATAAATCTCAAACTGGGCTGTAAGTATTAAAGAGTTTTTATTAACAGTTTAAAAAAAAATGTATTTCATGAACATATAATAGTCTATTAAAACAGTGCTTAGCAAAGAGAACTAGTCACAACTGGATGTTAGAATCTGATTCATCAGTCTTAAAATTGTGCGGGCTTATTTATATACAATTTACAGTATACATGCCTCCTCATTTGACTTTTCTTACTTTTTTGAAAACTGACATTTCAGCTTGAGAGTCATACACGGGTCAGAGGTCACCTGAAGCCTGACAACCTCAAACCTGAAATGCCGCTCAGTTGCAGCATATTAGTATGAACTAATAGAGATCTTTATTCATCTACATTCCTGTCAACTGCAAGCCTATGTTATTTGACACTGTTCACACTCTCAAGAGTTGGAAGACAGTAGGCCTGAATCAGTTAAATGTGAAATTAGGATGACGTGGTTTGACAAAGAAGCCTGTGAGCCTGGAAACGCATTACCATGGTTACAGGCTATCCCTCTATGTGATTTCACTTCCAGTTCCGTGCTCCATGGTGGCTCAGCATACTTCCTGGATCGACAAGTGAGCAGCTTCTTCAGCCTTCAACCACACACCGGCTACTGCTAAAGTGACCCCCCTGGGTGGATCGTTCCCTGAGACGATCCACTCTATAGTGGATTACTGCTTGTGACGACTACTGACAAAAGCATTGCATGCAAATTTACTTGGCTTTTATTGAAGGTGACATCTAATGCTGCACTTGTTCTCTTAACACAATAATTGGATGTTTCCAGTAATGGAAAAACGACATCTTCCCTTCACTTCTCATACACCAGACCAAGTGTGTAAGGTCAGACAAGTGACAGCCAGCAATTGTCAGTCTTCAGGTTACCTCTGACTCTGAACATCAAATGTCAGACTCAGACAAAGTGAGTAAAATTAAGTAGGGGGAGATTTACTAAAACTAGTGCACACAGAATCTGGTGCAACTGTACATAATAACCAATCAGCTTCTAACTTCAGTTTGTTCAAATAAGCTTTGGCAATAAAACCTGAAAGATAATTGGTTACTATGGCCAGCTGCACCAGGTTCTGGGTTATCTTTTATAAGTAATACTGCACAATTATAATAAATCCTGAATATTCAGATTATCACATAAGCCTAGCTGTATCTGATAATGTTAAACCTGAAGTCTAGGTGTGATCTGTATTGCATAGTTATATTGGTCTAAGCTGGACAATGTAAGTATGAATATCTCATAGCGGTACGGATCATCTACAGTACAGTGATAGCTAGTGTCCTCTGGGTTCTGTGCCAAGCAGGTCCTATACTGTCCCCTGAATGCGGGGGTAATCACTCTGCAATGCCATAGTTCACAGAAAACTTTGTATTTTTATAATGAATACAATACATTCTGGGGTTGATTTACTAAGAAAAACGCGAAGTAATGGTTACTCTACATTTAGTTACTCCCAATTAAACCAATTAATACTTCCACTAGGTGAACATGTGAGTGAAAAAAAAAGCTAATCTCGGAGAACATGTCTTTGTAAATATTAAATCAGCACTTGCAAGTGCCAATTGCTCCCGAGTTTATTATATGGAACTGCACTGCAGCTACGATCACATGAGTGTAAAGAAAACATTTTTATGTGAGCTGTGCTCTACCTCGTGTGCATCTAATGATGTATATTCCAATTAGTATTCCTAGTTTTTAATATTCATTCATAACTGCATTCATTGGCAAAAGAAGAAAACAGAGTAATTTCTGCTATTCTGTAAAGTTACATGTATTGAACATTTACAGGTACATATCTGTTGTATGTTATTATTTTCATGTTATTTTTTTTTTATTTAGGTGACTATAAAGCAGTAATTATTTATGTTCATTCTTTAATCATACTACACTTATGCAGATCTCAGTGTACTTAGCACAATGGCTTGGTGGTCTGCTCAGATGTCTCCAAAGCACTCAAGTTATGAGTATAAATCCCAGCCAACCTACCACCCACCTTAGCCCCAGGTTCACACAGGGGCGACTTGTCAGGCGACCTAGCTGCCTGACAAGTCGCGTCCCATTCTGTACTACGGAACCGTTCTAATAGGAGCGACGAAAAAGGTTCCTGTACTATTTTTGGGACGACTTCAGGCGACTTGCATTGACTTCTATACAGAAGTCGTTTTGCAAGTCGCCGCTGAAGTCGTGTGCAGGTCACCTCTGTGAGTCGGCCTGCAAGTCGTGCCGCCCCTGTGTGAACCGGCAGTAAGGCAGCTGTGTTTATTTTCATTTGCTTGTGCACTGGAAAAATAAACAAACAAAAAATTTAAACTACCCGTTAACTAGTGTGTGTGATGTTTGGAATTCCACATAATATTATTGAATAATTACATAACATTGCATGCATTTGAAAAGTTAATATAATAGAATTAACCAAAACTAAAGTGCATCGGCTAATAGACCTTCGCCTGTTTTCAGCATATGCTGCTGAGTCCAACGCAATCTTTTAGTAGGTGATACCCTCTGTGGCATTTGAACCCATGAGTCCTTCAAGGTCGAAGCGCTGACTACTACCTATTGGGTTGAGCACAATCATATTTGGAAAATACATTTACTAGTGTTTGTTTGATGTTTTCCTAATTCTATACAATAAAGTTTTGAAAATGAGCCAATAATATTTTGGAAATAATCATGATGATGTGGCATTGGCTATTAGGAAAAAAAAATTGGAAAAACCGGCGTGGGGTCCCCCCAGTCCATACCAGGCCCTTTGGTTCTGGTATGGATTTTAAGGGGACTCAGCGCCAACATGTAAAAACAAATTGGCATAGGGTCCCCCCAAAATCCATACCAGACCCTTATCCGAGCATGCAGCCGTAAGGTCAGGATAGGGGGGGGACAAGCGAGCGCCCCCCTCCTAAATAATACAAGGCCACATGCCCTCAACATGGAGAGGGTTCTCTGGGCAACATGTTGATGGGGAGAAGGGCCTCTTCCCGACAACCCTGGCTGGTGGTTGTCAGGATCTGCGGGCGGGGGGCTTATCGGAATTTGGAAGCCCCCTTTAACAAGGGGCCCCCAGAGCCCACCCCCCCATGTAAATGGGTATAAGGTACATTGTACCCCTACCCATTCACCAAAAAAGTGTCAAAAAATCCAAACCACAAGAGACAGTTTTTGACAAATACTTTATTAAAAAAAGTAAAAATGTGTCCCACGATGTACATCAATCACAGCACCCGATGGACGCGAAAAATCAAAATGCTCTGCCTCGATGGGAGGGCTCCCGCTGTATGCACTCTGTGCACTTTGACAAATCCTTTATAGGCAAGGGCGGGGTCACCCGGTTACATCACTGGGTGGCCCCGACCTTGCCAATATGACACCTGTCAAAGTGAAGAGACAGCAGTCGGCGGGAGCCCTCCCATCGAGGGGGAGCTTTTTGATCTTTTTTCTATTTTTCAGCGCCCTGATTGACCATGGATGTACATCGCGGGACATTTTTTAAAATTTTTATAATAAAGGATTTGTCAAAAACTGTCTCTCGTGGTTTGTATTTTTTGACACTTTTTTGGTGAATGGGTAGGGGTACAATGTACCCGATACCCATTGACATGGGGGGGCCCGGGATCTGGGGGCCCCCTTGTTAAAAGGTGGCTTCCAAATTCCGATAAGCCCCCTGCCCGAAGACTCCGACAACCACCAGCCAGGGATGTCGGGAAGAGGCCCTTGTCCCCATCAACATTGGGACAAGGTGCTTTGGGGGACACCCCAATGCACCCTCCCCATGTTGAGGGCATGTAGCCTGGTATTGTTCAGATGGGTAGGGGCTGCTCCCCCCCATGCTCGGAAACGGGGAGAACTCCACACCAATTTTTTTTCATTTTGGCATGGAGTTCATCTTAAAATTTGGCCTAAGCCCCCCCCCTCAAAATCGATACCAGGCTATTTGGGTCTTACATTGATTTGCTTAGAAAAATTGTTTTTGGGGTATTTTTTTCTTAATTTGGTGCTTAGAGAGAATTTACATTTAGTTGACATATTTCATGGTTTACCTAGTCCACAAAAGAATTATTAGAGACCTAAAATTCAACATTGGAGCAGGGATTTTTTTGTTGTTTCTTTCTTTTTCTCTTTTTTGGAGGGCTTTTCTTCCCCCCCCCCCCCCCCCATATTAAACTTTCTACTCAAGACCTAGCAAATACTTTTGTATGCAACTAGATTTAATACATATTTGAAGGGGTATGAATAGTTTGCACTTAGAAAATATGTATTTATAGTCTGCAAAAGTCAAACAAAGCAAAAAATCAACTATTTCAACATTAGTATAAACATTTGGTACATAAATGTACTTGGGCCAAAAAAACAAAAAAAGGCATGGAAATGATGCTGCAGCATTTGACAAAATAGTTAGAAGAAAGAAAGAACTTACAATCTACAAGGGTAGGACACAAAAAATTGACACATATCAAGCTAATAACAAGCATGGCTAACCATTTTTGGTGATCAAAAGTCCTCACCCAAAACCCTAAAAAATAGTAATGAATTAGCAGGAACCTTCCTTTTCAGCTAAACCATTACATAGCAGTTGTAAGTCTAACATGTGAGATGTAGAAGCAATCATCAAACCACAGCCTTGCCTTAGTGGGGTGTGGGTCGGGAATTATGCACCCCCCCCCCAAAAAAAACACAAAAAAACATATCTATTTGTAACCCAATATACACACTGCCAAGAAAGATTCAGGCCTGTTCTTAGGCCAAACACCCACCACAAATGCAGGGTTTTAAATAACCTAGCTATGTTTGCTAGCACGCCTCCACCCACCCAGTAAAGGACACACCCACCAGTGTAATTGTCTCTCCATGTATGCCTCAAGTGCTCACACCTGTTCATTAGGAATACACACTCTATACAAATGAAAAAAAGCATTAGCATAGATATCTGTGCAGGGTAAACCTCAGAATAACAGATGTCCAAGGCTCTGACCATGATCAGTGATCCCAAAAATCTCCAAATAAACTTGTACGTTGTTGGGCATGTGGAGGGTACAAAACATAAAATAACAACTTTGTGAGGGCTGCTTCACACAAATTGGTGACAAATCGCATTCGTCATTCATCATCAGCATACAAGATTAAATTATTTGTGCAGGATCACACCAGACTTGTACATTCATATCTCGCCCAAAACACCACAGTTCTAGATTTTGTGTAAACCCACACTTGCTTGATTTATAATGTTATTTCTTGGGGTTCTGTTATGTGAAACACATCAAAAATGTAATCACTAGTGAAAAAAAATGCTTTAACACCACAACAGAGGAAAAACATACAAACCTCTAGCCAGGTAGTGGGATTGGGATTCAAACCAAAAAACCTCAGTGCTGCTAAGCAGAAGTGCTAACCAGTTAGCCACTATGTTGCCACATGTATGTAGGCTGCATCTCTGTTGTGTGAAACAGTCCTAATTCCAAGGGGTGCAAGAAGTTAATCAATGCACATGTACTGTGGAAGGCCAGAGAGCCATTGAACATCCTGTTTCTGGCATATGCCATCTGTTTTGAAGGCTGGTTATGGCTGATTACTATCAGCATGCTGAGAGATAAATAGCTGTCATTTTGTGGGTTTAGGCTTGGTAAGAGGCTGCAACTAGTGCTGGTGGGGAAATGTTAAGGCTGATTATAGACCTTGCCCATGGAAAACATATGACACAATTTGCAATGGTGGTGGGACCCTCCTACACACATATAAATTATGTCTAAATTTAGTATTTAAGGACCTGACAACATAGGGAGAACAGACAAATTCTCTACATAAAGTGGGATGTTTGGGGTTCGAACCAAGAACCTTGGTGCTGCTAGGCAGAAGCGCTAACCTGTTAGCCACTGTTCTGCAACATGTGGAACCTGCCTATACATAAATACTGCATTTCTTTGGACATATACCTATAGTTGGTGGAATTACATTAGTCAGGAGTTAGTCTTCTTGATTTATTCTGTGATATTTGGTGGTTCTTGGTGTGTGAGTGTAGAATAGGGATGTTACCCTCTGAATTTTGGGAATGACATTTTGATTTCTGATGTTGGTACACATATCACATTCTTAGTGATCAAATTATGATCATTTGGAAATACTAAACACACAAAATTGTGACTCATTTAAAACTTGCATCAGCAATGGTATTGTTTGTGGTTTGCAAAGACACCTGTGGGAGTTTAGGTAAAGATTTGTAAAGATGCAGAATGCCGGACTGAGCCCGCCCCCCCAGCACCCGCATCATTGGATTTGATTGACAGCAGGAGCCAATGGCTGCGCTGCTATAAATCTATCCAATTAAGAGCCAAGCCAATGGGCAGAGGGGAAGAGCACGTCTCCGGCGTGGGAATTATAGGGCTCAGGTGAGTAAAACTGGGGGCTGGGGGGCCAGTCAGTGACAGAAGTTTTTTCAGCTTAATGCGTAGGATGCATTAAGGCGAAAAAACATAAGGGTTTACAACCCCTTTAAAAACAATATAGATAAAGAAGAAGAAACATTGTAGCAAGACAATTTATTTAAGAGAAAGATACAGTTCATCTCAACATTAAAAATATTTATTTGGGGAAGTTACAATTATAATCAATGGCTGAAACTAACATTAGGCTACATAACTCTCATTTTCACTCTCAAAAATGCTTTTTAGCCCAGCGCTAATTTTGGTATTTACTATAGCACCTTGTAAAAAAAGGCACGGTAGTTAACATGAGAGTAGTTTGCATGCCTGAGCGTGCTCAGATGTGCTGGCACATAGTTGTAAAGAGAGGGGGAATTTATCTCTAAAGATATTTAGCCTTTTAAAGATATTTCAAAGTGTGTATATCACTTTTTAACCACTTGAGCCCCAGGAGGAATTAGCGACCTTAATGACCAGGGCATTTTTTGCGATTTGGCACTGCGTTGCTTTAACTGACAATTGCACGGCCGTGCGATGTTGCATCCAAACAAAATTGATGACCTTTTTTTCCCACAAATAGAGCTTTCTTTTGGTGGTATTTGATCACCTCTGCGGTTTTTATTTTTTACGCTATAAACAAAAATATACCGACAATTTTGAAAAAAAAGCAATATTTTTTGTTATAATAAATATCCCCAAAAAATATATAAAAAAAAATTTTCTTGCTCAGTTTAGGCTGATATGTATTATTCTACATATTTTTGGTGGAAAAAAAAAAATCGCAATAAGCGTATATTGATTGGATTATGCAAAAGTTATAGCATCTACAAAATAGGGGATAGATTTATGGCATTTTTATTATTATTTTTTTTTATTATTAGTAATGGTGCTGATCAGCGATTTTTTTTTTTTTACCGGGACTGCAATATTTTGGCGCACACTTTTGACACTATTTTGGGACCATTGACATTTATACAGCGATCAGAGCTAAAAATAGCCACTGATTACTGTATAAATGTCACTGGCAGCGAAGGGGTTAAACACTAGGGGGTGATCAAGGGGTTAAGTGTGTTCTAACTGTGGGGGGGATGGGCTCACTAGGAAATGACAGAGTTCACTGCTCCCGATGACAGGGAACAAGTGGATCCCTGTCATGTCACTAGGCAGAACAGGGAAATACTTGGTTTACATCTCCCCGTTCTGCCTCTCCTTGCCATGATCGCAGGCCACCGGTGAACATAGTCTGTGGGACCCGCGGGCATGCTCCTGGGGTGGGCATACGACTGCTAGCCTGTGATGACGGAGGGATGTACAGGTACACCCATTTGCCCACCTGTACAATTCTGCCGACGTACATTGTCGTGGAGCGGTTGGCAAGTGGTTAAAGCAGATTAAAAGCAAATTATCTTTAAACAATATACCACATATTTCAGTACCATTTAGGCGATCGTATCATGCTCTAAACATTATTTCCATGTGCAACTCTCCAGGTTCTAGCAAGAGTAATGCCCTGTACACACGGTCAGATTTTCAGACGGAAAATGTGTGATAGGATCTTGTTGTCGGAAATTTCGACCGTGTGCGGTCTCCATCTCACATTTTCCATCGGGAATTTCCGACACACAAGGTTTGAGAGCAGGCTATAAAGTTTTCCGACAACAAAATCCGTTGTCGGAAATTCCGAACGTGTGTACACAAATCTGACGCACAAAGTGCCATGCATGCTCAGAATAAATTAAGAGACGAAAGCTATTGGCTACTGCCCCGTTTATAGTCCCGACGTACGTGTTTTACGTCACCGCGTTTAGAACGATCGGATTTTCCGACAACTTTGTGTGACCGTGTGTATGCAAGACAAGTTTGAGCCAACATCCGTCGGAAAAAATCTATGGATTTTGTTGTCGGAATGTCTGATCAATGTCAGACCGCGTGTACAGGGCATAAGGGATTGGGTGGTATCTGTTGTCTGGGAGCTATAGTGAATTTGATTTTGGGAGTATTTTTTCCCGGGAGCTATAGTGAATTTATTTTAGAGCTAATTAGCCCAGTTTTGGCTATTTTGAGAGTATTTATTCTCCCATTCTCATATTAGCGCTATAGTAAATAAACCCCTCTGGACAAGATGAGAATCATGGCGTCACTGCCTCACTTCTTTTATTTCATCCAGTCTGAGAAGTACTTGTGTTCTTTGTAAAAAGTACAAGGCGTTATGTGAATGACAGCAGTCCCGAGTGAGCAGGTTCAGAGCAATTCCAAGTGACAGCAGCAATCCTTGTAGTAGTGGCAAATATTATAGTGATTGTCACCCTCCACAGCAGTCCATGAGGTATGCGATATACAGGTTTTTAGAAATTGCTTAGACCCCTTTCACAATGGAGGCATTTTTCAGGCACTTTAGCGCTAAAAATAGCGCCTGAAAAAGGCCTCATCTGCAATCCCAGTATGAAAGCCCAAGTGCTTTCACACTGGGGCGCTGCGCTGGCAGGACATCAAAAAAAGTCCTGCAAGCAGCTTCTTAGAGGCTCTTTAGGAGTGGTGTATACACTGCTCCTAAAGCGCCCCTGCCCATTGAAATTAATGGGCAGCGATGCCGAAGCGCCTGCAAAGCGCCTCGGCAACGGCATTTTTTTCTGATACTTTTAACCCTTTATTCGGTCATTAGCGGGGGTTAAAAGTGCCCGGGCGCTGGCAGTGTGAAAGGGCTCTTAGAGCTGTATATTTATTGAAGAATTAGACAAATGCTTATAGACAATGTTTTTTTATTGAGGTTTAAGGATTACATGAATACAATACAGGCATACCCCACTTTTAAGTACACAATGGGATTTATTTACTAAAGCTGGAAAGTGCAAAATCAGGCTCACTTCTGCATAGAAACCAATGAGCTTCTAACCACAGCTTGTTCAATTAAGCTTTGGTAATAAAACCTGAAAGCTCATTGGTTTCTATGCAGAAGTGAGCCTGATTTTGCACTTTCCAGCTTTAGTAAATAAACCCCATTGGGTACTTAAAAGTGGGGTATGCCTGTAAAGGTACAACAGTTTCCAACATACATTTACTATTGCATTTCATTTGTAATCAGAATAAAAAGACAGTATTGGCAATAATACAATAGTGGACTGTTACACAAAAGGTCAAACTACGTACAGTACATGTTACACATATTGAAATCCATAACCTATAGATTTTTGTAAAGCTGAATTCTGTGCATGAAAACTTTCATTTAAATATATTCTTCAAATCATTTGCAAACCCAGTTACTACCTTACAAAAATAGCAGTGAGACCATCACCTTCCTGCACAATGCCAGTGCAAAGAGCAGAACTGAGGGAAGATCTCAGCAGCCCCCACCCACTATAGTCTGAATGCAGAAAACTACAGGAGGGGAACTATACAAGTATAAGTATCCAATTTTAGTCACAAGACTATAATTTTCAAATCTCATTGGATTCAAGTGAAAAGAACTGTCACTTTAAAAAAAAAATAAGTCTTCTTATCCTGGTGTGTTAGATTTGTGGACTGAGCCTATTGCATTGTAATCTTATTGAAATTTCATTCTATTTACCTTCTAAAATAAAAGCAGCCGTGTTGCCCTTCCATTTTCTGAAGAGTTGTAATTTAGCAGCAAAAATGATATGCATTTCCTCTCAATTCTGTTCTGGAGAGTAGAATACAAAACACCCATAGCGTTAAATAAAACACTGAATTCCAATAGCTTACTAGGTTTTTATAGGTCCAAAAAGATGTGACGTAATACTAAATGTCCACTCAAACACAGAGGGGATCAGAATATTTTGAGAATCTGTAAAGATTAGGGGTCCAGCAAACGCAGATTTTTTGTGATAATTCCCAATGGTTAGCTCATTAGGATGGGGAAAAAGTGTTCCTCAGATCATATTAATAGTATGTCTAAATCTAATTAAATCTTATATACCGTATATACTCGAGTATAAGTCGTTCCGAGTATAAGTCGAGGCCCTAATTTACCACAAAAAAAATGGGAAAAACTTATTGACCCGAGTATAAGACGAGGGTGAGAAATGCACAGCTACTGTAAGTGGAAAAGAGGGTCAACAATGCCCATTTGCAGCATCACTGTGCCCATTTACATGCCTCACTGTGCCCATTTGCAGCCATAAATCCCCTGAACTTCAAACTCGGTAGTTAAGGGTTCCTAGATGCCCCCTAGCTGCAGCCAAAATTTGGGGTCTCTGAACCCAAAGGGTCCCGAAATGACATTGCTGCAGATGGACACAGTTGACCGAATTTGGGGCCCTGTATCTTGGAGCCACTTAGTGCTAAGAACCCCAAATTTGGTGTGCAAACCCAGTGGAACTAGCACCATAAGATTTCCAGCTGGGGTTTCTAGCACCAAGTGGCCCCGAGATACAGGGCCCCAAAAATCAGTTCAGAAAATGTCAAGCACTTTTCTGCAGCAGAAAATGACATTTTCTGAACCGGTTTTGGGGCCCGTATCTCAGGGCCACTTGGTGCTAGGAACCCCAGCTTTGGATATGTTGTGGTACCAGTTCCACTGGGTTTGCACCCCAAATTTGAGGTTCCTAGCACCAAGTGGCCCTGAGATATGGGGCCCCAAAGTCGGTTCAGAAAATGTCAAGCACTTTTCTGCAGCAGAGAATGACATTTTCCGAACCGATTTTGGGGCCCCGTATCTCGGGGCCACTTAGTGCTAGGAAATTCAGCTTTGGATATGTTGTGGTACCAGTTCTACTGGGTTTGCACACCAAATGTGGGGTTCCTAGCACCAAGTGGCCCTGAGATATGGGGCCCCAAAGTCGGTTCGGAAAATGAAATTTTTTGCTGCAGAAAAGTGCTTGACTCGAGTATAAGTCAAGGGGGGCACTTTCAGCACAAAAAAATGTGCTGAAAAATTCGACTTATACTCGAGTATATACGGTATACATTTGGTGCTAGTCAGTAATTGGCACTGTTTTGTAGAGAACAAAAAATTATAAATATCTCCTCTCTTCAAGGTTGGATGAATGAAAATTCCTGTCTGGGGTGGATTTACCATGTGACATTTGTGGACCAGTGGCTATTAGGGCAGCGTAGAAAAAGGTGGATGGAGGGCACGTGATCAAATGCTTACATCAAGGAATTTTTAGTTTATTCATGTACAATGGAGTACAAACATATAGATAATACAAATACTTGTTTCGTAAAAGCAAGTAACAAAATATGCACTAAAAAGTTTAAAATGAGATATGCCCATGTGAAGGCAAGTATTTAAAATAGGTTGACGCATTTTAAGGATAACCTCTTCATCAGAGCCTTGAGAACAGGAGCACAGTCTGTATAAGCCGGTAGGCCAACATGTGTACATAAGGAGGAGTGGCTAGTTGGAAGGTATAACCTGTGATGGATAATTAATTATTCTAAGCTCCATACCAGTCCACGTCCAAGCGTCCTAGGTGGAATAATTAGGGCAGCAGAAAAAAGTTGTGAGTTGAGTTTATTTTAACTTCCTTGGCCACTTCTGGAAGTTTGTAGGTTTATCTGGCAGCCTAGCAGAATAGAAGGGATTTCAAACCCTGCTGTGAAAAATCAGATTCTCCACAGCCCTGCTTAGTAAGTATGCGGTAAACTTTAGTTTTGAAAATAATGGGCAAACAAAAAATACTGCTGCTAGATAAGGGTCAAGCCCCCATATTCATCTGACTACAAGTAAGTTTTCTTTAATTGAGGTTACAAATTTTCCTTGGTGCATTACTTGATGTCATCACAACCCTGTTTTAGTAGTTGGTAAATGTTCATAAGTATGACATTTTGGCTAACAATGTGCAGTCTTATAAAGTAACACAAAGCTATCAAACTGTTTTCTGAATCTGACACACTCCATTTATTTCTTCTTATTTTTTTTATCCTATTTGGTAGGCTTTTATTTATTTTTTGTTCTGACTTGCAGTAACAATGACTGTTTTAAATTGCAGCTAAGATCTCGGCGGTGACACTGACCAGTAACATATCAGGATCATACATCTGGGTTGGAGAGGACTCCGCATCTTTACATTGCTCAGCTGATGGATCGAATGTCACTTTCTTCTGGAATCTGAAAGAAGGGTCTGTACCCGAGGGTCCTCCGTATCACATAACATCACAAGGTGATTCTCCTCCACAGTCCTATCTCCTCATCAGCCCCGTCTCTAAAACTGATGCTGGACCTTTCACCTGTGAAGCATCTAATCGGCTCGGAAATGAAACCAGCAATGCCCTGAATTTCAGCTTGGCCTGTGAGTAATTGTTTTTCATTGATACATACATTATAATTTTAAAGTGAAAGCAATGCTAGCACTTGAAAATTGTGTAAGCACATCCAAAGTGAGTAAGTCAGTTTTGGATAACACCGATGTGTTATCATCAATTTCAACTAGAACAATTTCAATTTCATCAACTAGAGTTTGTAAGCTGAGAAACATGAGAACACAGGGCCTATGCAAGACATTATAGATTTATAAACTTATCTTCGTTCTATTATAACAACATGAATTTATGGCAGGAAGGTCTCGCTTTTTTGGTAGCCACTACTACAGCATGTAGAAAAGGGAGAAAATGTCCTTTTCAGAACATCAATTGTTACGTTTTTCAGGAAGGATACAATCACCTTTGAGTTGCACAAGGGTGTGCCATAGTGCTGCACTTTATGGAGAGCATGTCGAAAGGTGGGTATTCCTAAAGGTCATTGATTATGATATATCTTGATGCACCTTTATAGATCTGCCAATGTCAGCTTTTCTGCTCCCAGTATTTGGTCACATGATATCTCAAAGCAGCAAGTAAAAGTTGATGAAAAACATATAAGTGAATGCAGCACTAGTAATACTGTAACAAAAAACAAAAAAAATTGAAAAATTAAAAATGTGTCAAATATTCAGAAGTGGTGAAAATCCTAAGTAAAAAAGGAAAACTAAAGCAGAGTCTCCAATGTAAAATATATGATATTACATAAATAGTAAACCTGATTGAACAATACGTAATCTATAGATGGCAAATGATATGAACAAATGCCAAATATTGTAACGAATAGTCTGAAAAATATAAATGGTGAAATCCACAAACGTGATTCACATACCGTATATACTCGAGTATAAGTCGTTCCGAGTATAAATCGAGGCCCTAATTTACCACAAAAAAAATGGGAAAAACTTATTGACCCGAGTATAAGACGAGGGTGAGAAATGCACAGCTACTGTAAGTGGAAAAGAGGGTCAACAATGCCCATTTGCAGCCTCACTGTGCCCATTTGCAGCCATAGGTCCCCTGAACTTCAAACTCGGTAGTTAAGGGTTCCTAGATGCCCCCTAGCTGCAGCCAAAATTTGGGGTCTCTGAACCCAAAGGGTCCCGAAATGACATTGCTGCAGATGGACACAGTTGACCGAATTTGGGGCCCCATATCTCTGGGCCACTTAGTGCTAAGAAACCCAAATTTGGTGTGCAAACCCAGTGGAACTAGCACCATAAAATTTCTAAAGCTGGGGTTTCTAGCACCAAGTGGCCCCGAGATACAGGGCCCCAAAATCAGTTCAGAAAATGTCAAGCACTTTTCTGCAGCAGAGAATGACATTTTCTGAACCGGTTTTGGGGCCCCGTATCTCAGGGCCACTTGGTGCTAGGAACCCCAGCTTTAGATATATTATGGCACCAGTTCCACTGGGTTTGCACACCAAATTTAGGGTTCCTAGCACTAAGTGGCCCTGAGATACGGGGCCCCAAATTCGGTTCGGAAAATGAAATTTTTTGCTGCAGAAAAGTGCTTGACTCAAGTATAAGTCGAGGGGGGCACTTTCAGCACAAAAAAAATGTGCTGAAAAATTTGACTTATACTCGAGTATATACGGTAAATGAAAACAGGTATCCGTGGAGCATCGCATAAACTTAAAGGTGAAATAATACAATCAGAAAGTGATATAGAGATATATATATACCGTATATTGAAGCTTCACTAAAGTCCCAATAATAATAAACAATGATTAAGAAGACATCCATGTGGGTGTGGTATGAATTGTAGCCATGAGGCTGTAAAGAAGAACCCTTTCTCCAAGTAGATATGTACTTATGTAGTCTCCTTATCACAAAGAATTACCACAACGGCGGTCTCACCAAGCACAGGGAATTTGGTCTCCCAAAAACCTAGCAGTGAATGTCTCCAGCTCCTGGATCTTTATCATTCGAAAACATAAACAAGAATTGCGCCCATAGTGCAGTATTTAAAAGAATATTTATTAAGCTCAATCAAATTGCACTAACGACATGGAGCTGATAAACGTGCGGTGTGTCAATACAAAATATGGCGGCGTCTCCTCGGGCTTGCTCTGCCTGCTGCTCGCTGTACCATCGATCTCCGTAGAGAAAAACGTGATGACGTCAGTATCACAGGCCCACCCTACGCGTTTCAGCACGATAGGACGTCGTCTGGGAATTTTTTCCTTTTTAATATATTGTCTTCGAGCGCAACGTTCACCATCTGGTGCTTTTCCTAAGTAAAAGTTGATGCTTGAAAAACTTCCATCTGCCAGGTGATGTGATCACAGGTTTAAATATGGACCACGTAGCAATATACAGTGGGTATAGAAAATAATCACCCCCTCTAAAATAATCACCCTTTGTTGCTTTGAAGCCTGAAATTAAGACAGCCACAGTTTTTGTTTTATTCAGCTGTATTTACTCAACATGCAACTTATAACATCCACGTCAAAGCTATAACACCAACATGTCAGTATTTTTTTTGAACCACATCTTGCTTTAATTACAGCCTTTAGTCTGTTGGGATATGTCTCTACTAACTTTGCACATCTAGACTTTGCAATATTTGCCCTCTCTTCCTTGCAGAATTGCTCAAGTTCAGTTAAATTTGATGGCGACCATTTGTGGACTGCAGGCTTCAAGTCATTCCACAGATTTTCAATGGGGTTTAAGTCTTGGCTCTGACTAGGCCATGCAAGGACATTCACCTTTTTCTCTTTCAACCACTATGTGGTAATTTTTGTCATGACAACTTTTTCCCATTGACAACTTTCTGGCAGAGGGCAGCAAATTTTCCTCAAGAACTTGATGGTATTTTGCCCCATTCATTTTTCCTTCTATTCTGACAAGTGCTTTAGTCCCTGCTGCAGAAAAACACCCCCATGGTGGGATATTACCACCTTCATGCTTTACTGTAGGAATGGTGTTATTTGGATGGTGAGCTGTATTGGATTTGCGCCAGACATATTGTTTGGTGTTATGGTCAAATGAGACTAAAATTTAATTATTTGGCATCAACACCTTTTTCCATGTGGCCTCAAACTCTTCAAGTTGCGTTTTGGCAAAGCTCAGTCATGACTACACGTGGCCTTTCTTGAGCAGTGGCTTTTTTCTTGCAAACCCCCCATACAAGCCACATTTGTGGAGAATTTGTGATTTTCTTGTCACATGCACACAATGACCACTCTTTATCATAAATTCCTGCAACTGCTTCAGAGTTGCTGTATGCCTCTGGGTAGCCTCTCTGAGCAGTTTCCTTCTGGCTCTTTCATCCAGTTTGGAGGGATGTCCTGATCCAGGGAGGGTCTGTGTTGTACCAAATACCTTCTACTTCTTAATAATAGACTTCACTGTCCTTCTAGGCATTGATAAAGCCTTTGAATTTTTTTTTTTTTCTCCTGACTTGTGCCTGTCCACAATTTTATCTCTGGAGATCGACAGTGCCTTGCCACCCATAGTTGATTGTTTGCTTCAGTTGCAATACCAGGGACTGAAATGCTCCAGGAAAGCTCTTTTCATGCTGAGCTAATGAAAATGACCAAGGTGATCACAGTTGAAAGTCAAATGGCTTTGTGTGCCATTAAGAAGGTGATTAGCTACACCTGTTTGAGTTTTCAAGTCATTTTTAGGAGAGGGTGTGATCTTTTTTCCAACTCAGTGATTCTCTTTTTGATTTTTTTCCCTGACATGTTGGTGGTATATCTCTCACTTGGATGTTATGAGTTGCACAGTAAATACAGCTGGATAAAACAAAAACTGTGTCTGTCTTCATTTCAGTCTGCAAAGCAACAAAATTTGATTATTCTAAAGGGGGGTGTGATTTTTTTTTCTATACCCACTGTAATGCCCCCACATTTATCACTTGCAACTGGTCCTACTCTGACTGAAGTCTTAATGATGATGTACTGTATCTTTAGTCAGGGCCACCAGTCCAATATTAGTTCTCCAGGGAGCAGATGCTCTCCTGAGCCCCAGCCCAGTCCATCCCTGGTCAGCGTCAATCAGACAAAACATTCACAAAGCTATAATAATTGGTATTTTCAGCAATGAAAAACAAAAATAACAGTACATGGCTCAAAATCATTATTCCTAGATAAATTTGTTTAGATTGGTGAATTAAGCATATGGTCTCTGAAAGCTGTGCAGTGATCTTCCCCAAATGACCTATCTCAACAGGGAAAGTCTGTTGCTAATGGCTACATATGGCTAAACTAGGAGATCCTCGTCTAATTTTTACAGAAGAACTAAATAGAAATTGGGCACTTCTAAGAGTACCACCAGATCCAGATTTTGTAATAAATCAGTATATAATGTTCACATTTTAAGGTGACCTGGAAAATACAATACTGTGCTTCACAGCCCACAAGCTTTAGTATTAACCATTCTCACCATAAGGGTTCTAACTTCACTGTAGATGATCTTCAATCACAGGGTATTGTGTTTTCCAGCCCACCTGAAGAAGTTAGCACTATATCCGTATTTATTATAAAATCTGAATCTGCTGGTACTCAGAAGCATTGTTTCTTTTTTGTTTTCTTTCAGTTTACATCCCTTTAGGGGAGTTTTTTCACTCTCTGCTCAAGGAATATCGATTATACAAGCGTTGATCTGCTTTGGATTCTCATACTCCTCATGACTTCAGGGGTTTTAGTACTTTGGCCTATCTACTTTCTATGACAGCTTTATTTTCTGTTTTTAATGGTAGCTGTTAAGTGAGATCATTTTCAGAGGAACAAAGGGCACAACTTGCATAGTTAATTGTTTGTTCTAAATGATAAAAAGATCAGGGAGTAAAGATATTTTAAAAAAGGGGCATCTACAAAATGTATAGCAAGTTCTATACCATGTAAATACTGGGGTTTGTATTATTTTTTTAAATAATATTGTCTCCTTTTGGTTGCTATGAATTTGGCATAATAATATAAATCAGTAAAAAAGAATTATGATCAGCCTCTGGCTAAGATATTTGTATAGGGTAGGGTGATGGGGTGGTCATCACGTCCCTCCTTGTTGGGTGCCAAGTAGGGGTCACATGAGTGGCCTACCCTGGGGTGGGTTCTTCTGGGTTAAGTTTGTCACTTTGGGTAGGGTAACTGCTTTACACATGGAGTACTTTTGCTTGCACAGACGATTGATCTCTAATAAACTCTAAACTCTAATATACACCACCATGGTCATTGATGCGCTTAGGAGGGACACACAGAGCTCTTGCCCTCTCCAACCATCCAGGATATCTCCACTAGCTCAATACCAATAACGGTATGGGGCCCTGCAGTGCACTTCACTTAACGTTTCCTCTTCTGTACCTGTGCACAGACTGAGGACCTCTGCAGGGCTGATCTGCTCCAGTTGCTATGGGAGACGGACCTGTTCATGGAGAGAGTGCTGACAAAAACTCCTCCTGCAAGAAGCTATACCACCAGTCACCTGTCTATGCATACGACAGGCTTCTAGAGAGACCCTTGGTAACCACTTGTGTCATCACACCGCATTAACTCTTATGTTGTGTACACACGGTCGGATTTTCCGACGTAAAATGTGCGATCGAAGCTTGTTGTCGGAAATTCCGACCATGTGTAGGCTCCATCGGACAGTTTGCATCGGAATTTCCATCACACAAAATTTGAGATCTGGTTCTCACATTTTCAGACAACAAAATCCGTTTGTGTACACACGATTGGAATTTGCGCAATTCCGACGTACAAAGTGCCACGCATGCTCGGAATCAAGCAGAAGAGTCACACTGGCTATTGAACTTCATTTTTCTCGGCTCGTCGTACGTCACCGTGTTCTTGATGTTTGGAAATTCCGACAACTTTGTGTGACAGTGTGTATGCAAGAAAGTTTGAGCCAACATCCGTCGGAAAAAATCCATGGATTTTGTTGTCGGAATGTCCGATCGTGTGTATGGGGCATTACACTGTTGTCTTCATAGTCTATTTTTTTTTATAATTCTTTGTAATATGCAAAGCCATAAATAAACATTACGCCGAACACACGGCACACATAGCCACAATAACAGTTGCAACAAGCCCAATGTGTTTAACCGACCCAAACTGTGAACGGTGTGCTGGTTACTTGCATTACACCCCTTGAGTAGCTTTAGACCAGGCGAAGTCAACGTTTCAAAAGATTTATTTAAATAACTTGGCATGACAATCAAATAAAGGCAACAGTGTTTCCCTAAACTAGTCCCTAACTCATTAGAGTTAGTAGAGAGCCTAGGTGTAGCACAATTGATAAAAGAGTCAGACAGTTTATTAATAAACGGTGTCAAAGACTCTTTCATTTGCTATGAAAGTTAGCAAAAATAGGTTTATTTAGTAATGCAAAGAGCAACATATAAAGCAGTTTTCCTCAAAATGGAACACTGTTCTTGCATTTAAAGCTGAACTTTGGGCATTTATTTAAATATAAATTTAAATATATTGCGTGATATCCGCAAAGGATATAAATTGACTTTTTGTGTACCAAATGCCTTTGCAAACTTAGTTATTAACTTGAAAAGCAGGAGGCGGAGAAGAAACCAGTTACCTTGTCACTGCTGCTGTCTCTCCTTGTGCAGGGTATTATTACAGGAAGCTCCTGCACAGGGGCAATATTTCACACTGGATTACTGCACAGATCTGGAAGAAATACACAAAGCACACCAAGATTCTACTAAAAATACATGTGACAATATTTGCTTATCCCTCAGTTCAACTTTACAGCCCATAACTACCCACAAATTCTAATCCATCATTTCTTCTGCTTGCTCTAAACTGATGAAGAGAAAGTCAGAATATTGCTTTTGTCCCTGCAGTCTTTGCAATAGCATACCTCCTAACTTTCTGAAATGGAAATGAGGGACACCTATTAGCAAAAGTATGGAGGCAGAGGACACACCCCTGCCACGCCCCCTTAAAGGAGAATTGTACAATAAAATGGTTGGCTAAATCCACAAGTTCTTTTTTACCACTACTATTCCTTTATATTGGCTTTTGGAATTTACAAATGCAGCAATGTAGAAATTGGATGAAAGGTTTAGCACTGGGAAACACTTTTTGATAAATAAGTAGTGCATTGTATATAGATCAGACCAAAATGAGGGGCAAATGAGGAGGAAAGTGGGGCAGAGGGACTTTGTTCTGAATCAGGGACAGTCCCTCGAAATCAGGGACAGTTGGGAGGTATGCAATAGTACAACTCTTTGCAAGATCAACAGGTTTTCTGTGTGTACTTGTCTCAGTCCAGAGCACTAAGCGTCATTTCTGTCTGCTGCCAAGTTCCTCTGCTATTAGCGTGAGTCACTTAAGACAAGTTTTTCTGACCCCCCCCCCCCCCCCCAAAAAAGCAGTGGCGAGAAGGGAACTCCAGCACACAGCCTGTGACTGACAGCTGTGTTCCTGTGTGCTGTGTGAAGAGAGCGTGTCCCTTCCCTCCAGTCAGGGCTAAAAGCTCTCCTCACTGAGCCCTCCCCACACACTTTTTTCAGAACTGAGAGATCCAGTGTAAATTCTGCACTTTGAAAGTATATAAAGGAGAGGGCTGCAGATAAACAGGTACAACTTTTGCAGGGGGATTTGTTTAATCTCAGTGAAGTGACTGTCCTCAAGTGATGCACAGAGTATTTGAGGGTTTACAACTACTTTAAAAAAAAAAAAAAACATTTTTTTTGCACTGCATGGATAATGCACAGGTTTGCTTTAAGGCAAAAAGAGGGCATTATTACATTTCAGCAGACTGATGGGCATAGCTCCCAACTGTCCCTGATTTTGAGGGACTGTCCCTGATTTTGAGGGACTGTCCCTGATTTGGAACAATGTCCCTCTGTCCCTCTTTCCTCTGTGTCCCTAATTTTGGTCTGATCTATATAGTTGTATATAAAATGCACTTTTTATCTTTCAAAAAAAGTTTCCCAGTGCTAAACCTTTCATCCAATTTCTAAATTGCTGCATTTGTAAATTTCAAAAGTCACTATAAACCAATAATAGTGGTAAAAAAAAGCAAAAGTTTTTTGTATAATTTCACTTTAAGGGGACGTGGCAGGGGGTGTGGCCTATGCCTACATACTTTTGCTAATAGGTGTTCTTCATTCCCATCTCAAAAAGTTGGGAGGTATGCTGATGGGTATAAATTCTGCCAACTGTAACAATTGAATAAAACTTTTTTTTTTTTTAACTATGCACAGTTCATACAGTACACACATGCAATTTTCCCTGTTACACATTTATATGTGAGAATATCTACAGGTAAATGATAGATGGATAATTGATGATGATGATAATGTTGAATTCATGAGTTGACATCATTTTACATTTCATAGGGAAGCCAGAAGGAAACATTGCTTGCTCTGCTGAGACTGATGGACAGGATATTAAACTTGGCTGTTCCTGGTCAGGAGGACATCCAGCAGCTAATGTATCCCTGACCTTCAATGGAACAATAAAGAAAGAAATTAACAATGTAACCAGCCTGGTATCCATAGGTAATAATTTCCAAGGATCAGATCTTATCTGCCATGGAGATCAACTGGGAAGAACATCTCAGTGTACAGTGCCAATAGGTGAGTTTCAGTTTTGTCTACCTGAGGCATATAAATGTCCCCATCTTTCACCACAGTCAGGGTTGTATCAATCATGTTCAGAGTCCAGATAAAGTAACATCACCATGGGGTTTGCATAAAAGGCACAGCATCCTGAGCTCAAAAAATATCATGCCTTCATTTCATGTCTTTAGATCTTTGTACCTATAAACAGGAGGAAGTTCAAGGATACTGATTTATAGAGAAAACCTCTGAAAGTATCCCACATACTCACTTTGGAGCAATTTACTAAAGCAAATAGGCTGTTCACTTTGTAAGGGAAATTTCTTTTTTTCCAAGAACACAAAATCACCCGCCAGGGAAAAAAAACAACATTTTTCCTTGCCTATGTTAATGGTAGATAATGGAAGACAGCAGAAATTCTGGGTAAAATTTCCTTGCAAGATGAACAGTCTATTTGCCTTTCTTAAATCAAGCCCTATGGATACAGAGAGTTTTTCAGCCTTGTAGATTTACCCACTTGCCGGCCGCCCTATAGCAGTTTTACTGCTACAGTGTGGCGGCTGTGCTCAGGATCATGTATATATATAATATATATGTGTGTGTGTGATCTGGCACTTCCGGGTAGCGGGCGTGAATGCGTGCTGCCATCGGCTTGCTCCCGCTGTGATTTTGCACAGTGGGAGCCTATCAGCGGGTATTGCGGACTCGATGTCCATCGGCACCCGCTGATCATTCGTTAAACAGGCAGAAGGGCAGTCTGCCTATGTAAACAAGGCAGATTGCTGTTCTGTCTGTGCAGAAGGCATGGATCCTGTGTTCCTCTAAAGCAGGAACATGGATCCATGCCTTCCCCTAGTAAAAGCACTTCCCACTGGCTTTTATACTGCTAAGCACACATTTAACCCTTTGTTTGCCCCTGATGTTAACCCCTTCCCAGCCAGTGTCATTAGTATAGTGACAGTACATATTTTTAGCACTAATCACTGTATTAGAGTCACTGGTTCCCATAAAGTAACAGTTAGTATCCGATTTGTCCGCCACAATATCGCTGTCCCATTAAAAATCACTGATCGCTACCATTACTAGTAAAAAATAAATAAATAAATGGTCCATAAATATATACCATAGTTTGGTAAAAAAAAATTCCAATAACCGTATATTGATTGTATACGCTATAGCATTTGCACAAACCAAAAATATGTAGCAGGATACATATTGGCTTACATTTATGAAGAAATTTGATTTTTTTAATTTTTTTTATTGAGTCTGTTTTATAGCAGAATGTAAAAAATATTATTTTTTTTTCAAAATTGTCGGGTTTTTTTTGTTTATAGCACAGAAAAAAAAATTAAAAGCAGAGGCAATCAAATACCACCAAAAGAAAGCTCTATTTGTGGGAAAAAAAGGACATACATTTTATTTGGTTACAGTGTTGCACGACGGCGCAATTGTCAGTTAAAGTAACGCAGTGTCGTATTGCACAAAATGGCCTGGTCATTAAGGGGAGTAAATCTTCTGGAGATGAAGTGGTTAAGAACAGTCATTGACCTTGCAGCTATTCATTTCTGTTGTCAATTCCTCTTATTTGTAAAAAGTGTTTAGCCAATGTAACTAGATGTTGGGGTTTCACAGACTTTCTAACTGTATAATATATATATCTGTATATAAAAAAATGCAAAAGGAGTTGCCCCAGAGATTTTTAAGAAGGTCACAAAACATTAAATTATAAAAAATCTACAAATCCATGCTTTATTACAAATCGCAGGATAAAAGATTAAAACCAGACAGAGAAAAAGTTGATTCAGCTGATTACACCTTAATACATAGGTAATGTTATATCAATGAGTATTATACAATGCGCATGATGATCCATGAATAAAGAAGGTGAAGGACATCATAAACTTGAAAATCATAATATCAACGTGTTTCATGAAACACAGTTCACTTCATCAGGAGTTTTTATGTTACCAACAAAGTGCCTATAATTAAAAAAAAACAATAAATGTAGTGTAGCGAAGTCCCAGGTCCCTTGAGGCCTAATGGTGACCTCCAGAGTTAGGGACAGCTGACATACTTCTGTGTAGAGTGGGTTACAAGGCATGGCGGGTGTACTGCAAGATGAAATGGTGGGTTCCAGACACTTTTTGAATGCAAAGAGATTTATTGTCTCTTGAACAGAACTGTGGGAGAGAGGGTTAGGGCCAGGACACCCTTAAAGGGGTTGTAAAGTTTCGTGTTTTTTGCATTAAGGTGAAAAAACACCTGTCAGTGACCAGCCCCCAAGCCCCCCCGTTTTACTTACCTGACCCCTCGAACTTGACCCACGGGAACGCGCTGTCTCTCTGCCCGGGGTTCTCGGCTGTTGATTGGATAGATTGATAGCAGCGTAGCCATTGGCTCCCGCTGCTGTCATTTAAATCCAATGACGCGAGCGCCTGGGAGTGGGGCCGATCTCTGCATTCGGCCTCTATGGACACCGAATGCTGGACTCGGGAGCGCGCCCGCAAGGTAATGTGGGGAGGAGTCGCGAGAGCCGCCGAGGGACCCCAGAAGACCAGGATCGGGGCCACTCTGTGTAAAACGAGCTGCACAGTGGAGGTAAGTATGATATGTTTGTCATTTTTTTTTAAAAAACATTTTTACCTTCACAATTATTCTAAGTAGATGCAATAAAAATTGGCAGACCCCGAGACTTCTATAGGTAGACAGCTATACAGGTGAAGGCTTCCAACTGGACATCGCTTCTGTATAGGTAGGACCACTTTCTCCTGTGGCAACAATCTTGTAGCAGTTACTAACGGTAGTAGTACTCAACTATTGGCAACATAAACAGTACTCCGCTTATTCCACAGTCACTCACTGTGGGCCTTCACTCCACAAACTCCCAGTCTTCACTGGCCACTGGATCCCCGGAACTCTTTCACTGTTAGCGTTCAGTATCTTCCTCAAGCATCACCCCGCTTCCCTACTAGGTCCCTGGCTTGGCACTCACAGATAATCTTCAAGCGTCACCCCCGCTGACACGCTAGGTTACTGGCTTGGCACCCACTGATGCTCCGCAAGCCTCACCTCTGCTGTCCTGCTGGGTCCCTGACTTTGCACTCGCTGAAGTTTTCCCACTTCTTCACCGCCCCCAGCTGGTGAGAAGTCTGCTCTGGTACTGTCCTCAGCTTACTCACAGTGGTCTCTGGCAACAAGGTGGATGTCCCCGGGATAGGCAACAGCTTCCCCTCCTACCTCGGACCACAGCTGGTTCCCATTTCGGCTGAACTGCTACTTCTGGTTGGACTACAAGCCTGCAGTCCCAGCTCTGCACTGCTTCTGGATAGGCCCTCAGATAGCCTAGCAGCCAGATGTCCCCGGGATAGGCCTCAGGCTTACGACCTAGCAGCCCGGGGCAGAATAACACACATCCACCCAGACACCCGTCCAGATGGCACAGAACAGCGATCACCAGACTCCACCCAAACAAAAAAGGCTCTCCCATCAGGCCAAGGGACCAAAGGCAACCTACTAAAATTACTTGTGTACCAAAAAGTAAACGGCAAAGCTGTCCCAGCATCACGGGGGCCCACATCAGAGATATCTATCCCAGGGGGTGTGGGCACAGGGGAAGCAGCCAGCAAACACAACCAGAGGGCAAGGCAAACAAAGGGAAGGAGATAGTGGCCTTGTTTCTCGGTAATGACTTTGGCAAAAAACACCTAAAAGTAATGAAGTATACAAAATAAAGAAAAAATGAGTAGTGGAAAAAGTAAAAAGTCAAAAAAACCAAGTGTCTACCAGCCCTACATGTAAATGAGCCAGTGATACAGGGAGTTTTTATTAGAAAGGCCAAACCATAATAAAATGCTACAAAAGCAAAAGGCCTATAATAATGAGTGATTGAAAGTAAAATAATGAACCAGAAAAACAGAAATTTAGCACCCACAAAAAGGTCAAGATACATGGGGGCACCAAAGGACCTACTATCAGTGATAGGAATGCTAGACATTGAAATAGCAGCTTTCCATTTAGTTTCAGTCTTATGCCGCGTACACACGAGCGGACTTTGCGGCATACTTGGTCTGACGTTCTTCCCGGCGGACTACCGCCGGACTTTTTGAGCGGACGGACTTGCCTACACACGACCGGACTTTCTGGCAGGCTAGGTCCGCCCGTCTTTCCGACGGACTTTCGCCGGAGTTACGGCGGACTTTCAGAATGAACGGACTTGCCCACACACGGACAAGTCCGTTCATTTTGAACGTGACTCGGGTATGACGAGACTAGAAAAGGAAGTCAATCTCGACGCTTTTATCGGCGAGATTGACACCTTGCGAGCCCCGTCATGGGGCATCCCAGGCCCTTAGGTCTGGCATGGATTTTAGAGGGAACCCCCTACGCTGAAAAATCGGCGCGGGGTCACCACTAGAATCCATACCAGACCCCTATCCGAGCACGCAGCCCGGCCGGTCAGGAAAGGGGGTGGGGACGAGCGAGCGCCCCCCCTCCTGAACCGTACCAGGCCGCATGCCCTCAACATGGGGGGGTGGGTGCTTTCGGGGAGGGGGGCGCCCTGCGGGGCCCCCCCACCCCAAAGCACCTTGTCCCCATGTTGATGAGGACAAGGGCCTCTTCCCGACAACCCTGGCCGTTGGTTGTTGGGGTCTGCGGGGGGGGGCTTATCGGAATCCGGGAGCCCCCTATAATAAGAGGGCCCCCAGATCCTGGCCCCCCACCCTATGTGAATGTGTATAGGGTACATGGTACCCCTACCCATTCACCTAGGGAAAAAGTGTCAATAATAAAACACACTACACAGGTTTTTGAAGTAATTTATTAGACAGCTCCGGGGTCTTCTTCCGGCTTCGGGGGTCCCTCCGGTTCCTCTTCTCCCGGCATCCGGTTTGTTCTTCTCCGCTCTCTTTGTCCTCTTCTCCCATTGTTCCAGTTCTTCGGCGGGCTCCTCCGCTATCTTCATGCCACTCTCTTGCCAGCGGAGGTCCGGACTTCTGGCCTCTGGCTTCTGGGCTTCTTCTCTTCTTCCCATGTTGACACGACAGTCTCTCTGGCTGGAATGGCCTCTGAGAGCTCCGATGTGACTTATATAGGCGGAGACCCCGCCCCCTTATGCCGTCACAGTCCCTGGGCATGCTGGGACTGTGACGTTTTAGGGGGCGTGGTCAACATCACCCGGTGACCACGCCCCCTAAAACGTCACAGTCCCAGCATGCCCAAGTATGCCGGAAAGTCCGACCGTGTGTACGCGGCATTAGTTTTTTGACTAAAATGCCATTTTAATTTTAGTCCCATTTAAGTCATCTGCAATAATTTTAGTTTTAGTTATATTTAGAAGGAATCAACCGATTATCGGTGAGGCTGATTATCGGCGGCCAATATTCACTTTTTCAGAAGTATCAGTATTGGTCAAAAAACTGACCGATATTAGCGATATTGCTTCAAGGTGTTTGGTTTATTGTAATAACAACCGAGCGGCTGCTGAGCCTCATCGGTTATTACAAGCAGCAAGAGGGGACGTCCCCCCTCTCCCGCCGCCTTCCGCCACTCGCCTGGGCTCTCCCATCCAACTGGGGAGGCCGAGCAACCAGCTAGCATGTTCGCCGGCTGGCTGAAGACCCGAACAAAGCCGATGCTTAGTTCGGGTCTTGGATGTAGTAACATTGTTTTCTCAACAATCGTTGAAAGGAGATGATTTTTTATTGTTTATTTTTAGATATAAGGTTGTGGAAATTGAACGATAAAAAATCATCTCCTTTCAACGATTGTTGAGAAAACACTGGAGATCAAACTCTTTGTTTAAACAAGGGGGGCTACATAGTATTATCTTGAATAAAAATGATTAGTTAAAAAATGTCACTAAGTGATTTATGCTGGGTATACTTTCTTTTTTTAGTTAAAGTCTGTAGTACTCCTTATTGCATGTATACATGTTCCATCTTTTTTAATGATCTTTATGATGTTTTGGTAGTGAGTTAAGTACAATGCTATGATCCAGTTATCTATGAATTATTATACATGGAACCATTAGGACGCACGATATATACAGTGGGGATAGAAAGTATTCAGACCCCATTACATTTTTCACTCTGTTATATTGCAGCCATTTGCTAAACTCATTTAAGTTCATTTTTTTTCCTCATTAATGTACACACAGCACCCCATATTGACATAAAAACACAGAATTGTTGACATTTTTTGCAGATTTATTAAAAAAGAAAAACTGAAATATCACATGGTCCTAAGTATTCAGACCCTTTGCTTAGTATTTAGTAGAAGCACCCTTTTGATCTAATACAGCCATGAGTCTTTTTGGGAAAGATGCAACAAGTTTTTCACACCTGGATTTGGGGATCCTCTGCCATTCCTCCTTGCAGATCCTCTCCAGTTCTGTCAGGTTGGATGGTAAACGTTGGTGGACAGCCATTTTTAGGTCTCTCCATAGATGCTCAATTTAAGTCAGGGCTCTGGCTGGGCCATTCAAGAACAGTCACGGAGTTGTTGTGAAGAGTTAAAAATTTAAGGGGGTCTAAAAATACTTTCCGTCCCCACTGTATATACCTTATATTTGATGTATGTATCAATTTAGGGGTAAGGGGGGGGGGGGTTTCTTACCTGATTCTGCATTTGCATCAATGGATGCGTTCATAATTGTATTTTTATTTAAATATTGGGTAGTGAATGTGGTATGTTTGTTATTGTTCCTCTTCCGGGGGGGGCTTCATCCTATTGTGGTCTCCCCGTTTTGTAAATAATAATTATTTTTTATAGTGGTATCCATGCTGAGTGGTATTATTTTTAATATCGTGGGTGATATCCACAACAAAATGGCGTCTATTATGACGGCTAACGGCTACATAAACATGGCCGCGATTGTGTTATATCAGTTACATGAACCTACAACAAAATGGCGCTGATCTCGGCTCCATTTAAATGGTCGCCAACACAGTATATAACCTAGTACTCTCCACCATCCAATCAGATCTCCCTGAGGAAGACACGTGATTAGCCCTGTGTCACATGTAGGGGAGCGGCCAGGGCGGTGGAGGAGACAGTTTCATGCTTGTTTGAGCAGATTACTGGCACACATAGGATTTGAAGTTACCTGGAGGAGGTTTTTTGCTACTTTATGCTTTGTATAGTTTGGTCGCTGGAAGCACCATTAAAATGTGAGTACCATAGGCGTAGCATAAGGGGTTGCAGGGGTCACAATCGCAACCCCGCCCCTAGCTCCAGGGGGCACCTGCAGCCTCCCTGTCATATTATCATATCCTCTACAAAGTCCAGCTCCGATCTGCCCTAGGGCCCCACAGCCACGCTCCAGTTCTGGGCTTCCATTTTGCCTTCCACAGTCCACACCCCTCTGTTCTCATTAGCTGGGGAGAAGCTGTGAGCCATTTCCTGAGTGGAGGGGAGCATGGGGTGAGAACAGCCCAGGATGGGGAAGTGTCTGTGCTGTGTGCTGGCAACATGGAATGGTAACCTAGCTCAGTGAGGCAAAAGGAGGAGAGTGCCGATCTGTAGCCACGATGGGACCGATGTCACTGGTGAGGTATGGCACTGCTCAGTGTCTTCTAGTCACAAGCTGGGATTCTCTGTACCCCCCCAACACTTCGTCTGACAACTGGGAAAAAGACACACACCTCCGGGAAGTGACTTTCCCCCAACACCTGCCAACACTGACAGAGAAACCTTCAGAAATTGCTAAAACAAATCCCTTAACACCTCTTGAGGGGCCCCTGGGGCTGCAGGCTCCAGCTTTCATGTCACATGGTTTTGCCCTACCAGATCTAAGTTTGCCCCCCCCCCTCAAACCCCCTGACCACCCCCTCCACCCTGGATGTTATACCCGCTGCTGAGCTTCTTTCCCAGTACAACACTCTAAACTGCTCCTCCTCCGCAGGGCTGAAATCACATTCCTTTACAACATAGCCAGTCAGCCTCTGGTGAGTACCCGGATGTTCTTTTTTTAATTAAAATAAGAAAGAGGCTGGATAGTGTATTACTGGTATATTATTTGTTTGTAAGTTTAACATTGAGGATATCCTCTGTGGATGTAACCGTGGGATCCTGCTGAAAACTTCTTAACTCAGAGCCCAGGAGTGGTTCAACAGCTAATGTGGACCAAACTTAGTTGTGCGGTCACACTGCTTGAGGTGAGCGCAGTCACACAGGGGGGAGCATGTGTGCAAAGTCACCTTCTTATTGATCTAACAGGATTTTTCTTCACAAGAGTCACTTTATGGAGTATTATTGCACGTATGCACTTTAATATCTAATGATTTGAAGATTACTGAGGACATTGTTTCTTATTTTTTTGGACACATTTTATTCAATGGAAGGATTTTTTTCACTGTGAACTTGCTTAATCAATTTTCGTAGCACCATATTTTATATTTCTCTTTTTGTATACTTAGTATTGATGATATTGCAAGGATGGAAGGATTTTTTTCACTGTGAACTTGCTAGATTTTTTCACTGTGAACTTACTTGATTTTCACTGTGAACTTGCTTGCTTTACTTATTTTTGTTGCCCCATATTTTATATTCAGTTCTCTTTTTTAGCATTGATGATGTTGTAATAGTACTTTTTTATAATTAAGGCTATTATTGCACAGCGCTGCATTCTCTTTGCAATTTTAAAAACTCATTTTAGTCGTCTAAATAATGCATTACAAATTAAGTAAATGCATTCGATTTTAAACATTTCTCTACAATTTCCAAACTCATTATATACTCCTTGAGTGAAAAACCGAATATGTTATTATTTATGGTATTAAGGTTTGGACATGCACTACAGACACAGATTTAGTCGTTATATAGCGTCTTTAACCGCTTCAGCCCTGGAAGAATTTACCCCCTTCCTGACCAGAGCGTTTTTTGCGATTCGGTACTGCGTCACTTTAACTGACAATTGCGACGTGGCTCCCAAACAAAATTGACGTCCTTTTTTTCCCACAAATAGAGCTTTCTTTTGGTGGTATTTAATCACCTCTGCGATTTTTATTTTTTGCGCTATAAACAAAATAAGAGCGACAATTTTGAAAAAAACGCATTTTTTTTTTGCTATAATAAATATCCCCCAAAAATATATAAAAAAAACATTTTTTTCCTCAGTTTAGGCCGATACGTATTCTTCTACACATTTTTGGTAAAAAAAAAAAAATCGCAATAAGCATTTGATTGGTTAGCGCAAAAGTTATAGCATTTACTAAATAGGGGATAGTTTTATAGCATTTTTATTAATCTTTTTTTTTTTTACTAGTAATGGCGGCGATCAGCGATTTTTATTGTGACTGCGACGTTAAGGCGGACATGTCGGACATTTCTGACACATTTTTGGGACCATTGTCATTTATACAGCGATCAGTGCGATTAAAAATGCACCGATTACTGTGTAAATGACACTGGCAGTGAAGGGGTTAACCACTAGGGGGCGGGGAGGGATTAATCAGTACTAGGGGAGTGTTTTCTAACTGTAGGGGGGAGGGGCTGTATGTGTCACTAGACTGATCACTGCTCCTGATGACAGGGAGCAGTGATCAGTGACACTTGTCACTAGGCAGAACGGGGAGATGCTGTTTACATCAGCATTTCCCCGTTCGTCCTCTCCGTGAGGCGATCGCGGGTATCCCCGCGGCGATCGAGTCCGCGGGACCCGCGACCCGACTCACGGAGCTCCCGGCCGGCGCGCACGCAATGGCACGGCGGTGAATTCAATTGGACGTACAGGTACACCCATTTGCCCAGCCGTGCCATTCTGCCGACGTAGATCGTCGTGCACCGGTCAGGAACCGGTTAAAGTAAACCAAGTTTTGTTACAAGATCACCGTTACAAGAACAAGACCTTTTTTGACAGATTATAACGTTAAAAAAATATAAAAAAGGTCTTTGCGTGATGATGCCACCATGCAGTGCACATTTACATGAACTTTAACAGTTCAGAAACTGAACAGAACACAGCAAAACATTTCAGCAGTTACAAGCACACTGTGCAGGCACTGTCACTGGCAGTCTGGCACAGCATAATAGGGTAATGCTTATTTCTACTACAATAAGAATCAGTTTACTGTCAGTTTATTATTTCAACAGTTCTAATTCTCAGATACAGTCAAAGAAAAGGTACATTAAGTATGTAGATTATAACAGTCACTTTTTATCAACTCCTTTCACTCTCTCTCTCAGCATTTACAATGACAATAGAGGTACAGTATATATCACACTAAAAAGACTCATAGGGGCAGGACCCTGATGTAAGGCTGCCCTTTTTGACAGTTGCTGATTTATTTTTCATTGGTGTGATATTCACCCCTATTGTCAAATTTGTCAATGCTAAGAGAGAGAGGAGTTGATAAAAAGTGGTGGTTGTTATAGTTTCACATACTAGTGGCATTTGTAGCATCTGTGCATTTTTCCTTTGAATTTGGTTGACAATTAAAACTGTTGTTGGAGCATTGATTCTTCCTATCGCAATAAGCATAACTCACAATTATTAGGTATGCTTCTTATGTTAGAAATAGAAATACCTGGAGAATAAAACACTTCTATTTGTTTTGATTCATTTTAAGGAAAGCACTTCATGCCAACACGACCCTTGATCTATTCCGCCAGCCTCTAGAGAGGTCATCTGTGACACTGAATGACCTCTCTGCAAAGGCTTGAGAAGCTGGCACAGCCAGTTGGTCTAATGCAAAAGCTTTTAGCTGGTGATAAAAAGTGTCACTCTTTGACAGCCAAAAATCTTTTCCGATGTCCTCACTGATGGTAGTTGTGACAGACCAAAAGCCTCTGTCCTGGCTAGGAGGGGACTGAATGCTAGCCTCTTGCCTACCAATCATGGGCCCTGGCATTTGGGGGAACTGTGCTTTTTGTGAGCTGTATGCCTGGGGATCCTTGGAGGTGGTGTTACTTTAGATTCAGGTCCATGTCCCCCAAGACACACAGACTCTGGGAACCCTGTATATGCCATATTATAAATAGTGACCGATTCATACTGTTGGGACACATACTGTTAGATGCTAATGTCAACAACTCCAGACACCTGTCTGTTGTCTTCTATAATAGAAGCTGTGGCAAGCGAGACTAGACTCATTTACAAGAGTCTTTCACCCATTGTTGTTTGTGCTAATTAACTCTGCAATTGTATGAAGGAGTTCTGTGTTGAGATGTATGATAATGTGTAGTGTAGTTAGGGAGTCACATTGGCTGCTTTAAGGGATTAGTTAATTAGCTCATGTTAATTAGGTTTCTGGTTACAGTTGTATTGTTAGAGTAATGTGATCAGGAGGGGGAACCTCCTCTTCTACTGTATATAAGACTGTATTCTTGTTCTAATAAAAGAGTTCATGTTTGGCAGCTAAACAAGTATCGTCTTGTTTTGTGCTTGTGAGCGGTTGGAATATCTGATATCTGTATTCAGACTGGGAGGAAGTGGTATATGACGAAAGCACTTAAGTGGAGCGTGAGACGTTTCATCACATTGGTGGGAAGCAGTGGGATGCTTCCTGCAGTCTGGGACATCCAAACTTCCACCTGGATCCAAGGCCAGATAGCAGGAGAGGATAGGAGAAGTACAGATACCAGCCACCAAAGAAGAGGAATTCAGAAGGAGGTTGCGAGAGATGCAGATAAAGCACAGAGGACCAGTATCAGAGCAGGTCCTGCCGGGATGGTTTGATTCTAACTGCTGCAAACTCTGGAAGGAAGCGCTAGCCTGTGAGCAGCGACACCAGGGAAAAATTCTCCCCTCCATCCAGGAAAGGTACTGGTCGCAGTATGGATCGCGGGTGCTGTTTTTGGGAGAAAAACCGCACAAGGAGCAGACAGCTGAATTAACAAGCTGGTCTGGGCAGAGATGCGGCTGGATGAGAGCTACAGAGCCTTCCGGTGTCATGTATCCCAAGCATGCCCTTGGATAGCGGATGACAGCCCAACAGAAGGCTTTGGCTATGGCGGCCTGGGACTGTTGTATGTGAAGCTGACAGGGGACCCTAACTTTGGGAGTGATTTGGAGTGGCAGTTGGACGCAATCATGGATTTCAGGGAAGGGCTACTGAACGTCTCGGAAGTGCACTCAAAGATATAGATTCTGGCCGTTCAGGAATGGGAGCTGGAGATCGCCTACAGACAGCTGCTAGACTCTGCTCAGCGCCAGGGCTGGGCTCCCCCTTGCCTGGGACTATCAGGAAATACCAGTTGACAACTCTGAAATCCTGGCTGAGTGCTGACTGACCTTGATGATCCTGTTTCTGCATGGGATGATCTTGGATGGAGGAATGTGCCTGTCCAGTAGCATGCCAGAGAATCGGCAGTGGAAAATCTGGAGATTGCCATCCCCAAAGCTGAAGTGCTGACAACAGGGCAGAGGTCTGCTAGCCTCTGCCCAGCACCGATAGCATCTTCTGGGTTCCACGGACAGGAGATGGTGAACCTCTATCCCCAGATACCAGTTTCAGAGACAGGGGATTTGAGAGACTTTTATGCTGAGGAAGAACAATCTGGTGAGCCCCCAGCAGAAGAGCTGGTATTAGAGCCAAACTTCACTGTGCTCTGCCCAGCACCAGCAGCAGTATCTGTGGAGTTGCAAGGAACTTCCCCAGCTGAAGCGCTGGTCACCGGACATAGGGTCCTAGATCTCTGCCCCACACCTGTGGCAGTTCTGGAGCTCAGGGTGAGAAGGTGGCGATCATTTCCCAGCAGCACATACATGGGGAGAAGGAAGAGGAGGTGTTCGTTGTCCCTCCTCAACAGTCGGCCAGGGTGGAGAAAGCGTGTTTCCTCCCCAGCACAGATCCGTGCACCTGGGAGACAGTACCATAGACATTTCGTCCCAGCAGCCAGATGAGGGAACTGAAAAGGAAGCAGCCAGCTCACCTACCCAATGGCAGCTACACTGTTTGGGAGTGGAGGAATCCAGCCTCCTGCCCCAATGGTTAGCCGAAGCGGATGATGCAGAGTCCCCAGCAGAAGTGCTGGCCACAGGGCAGAGTGCTACCAAACTGTGCCCAGCACCAGCAATGACTGGAGTTCCAGGGAGCTGGGGCAATCAGCTCATCTCCCCAGCAACAAGCGGATGTAGTGCAGCTTCTACTCCCAGCTAAATTGCTGGCAACAGGGCAGAGTGCCGCTGGCCTCTGCCTAGCCCCTACAGTTTCTTCTCAGCTTCAGGGAACTTGGGCAGTGGGCCCCTCTGCCCAGCAACAGGCCAAGCCATGGAATGGTTAACACCACCCAGCTGAAGCGCTGACAGCCAGATATAGAGTCAATGATCTCTGCCCCACACCTACTGAGGTCAACTGTTCCTTGCAGCCAAGAAAGGAGATAATGCGGACAGACTATGTGAGTTTACTCTGCCTGACTAACGCATGTCCAGACCAGGTGGGGTCTGGGACCTTGTTAGTCAACCTTTGATGGGGGAGAAATGTGACAGACCTAGCCAGGACAGAGGCTTTTGGGGGGGACTGAATGCTAGCCTCTTGCCTACCGATCATGGGCCCTGGCATTTGGGGAAATGGTGCTTTTTGTGAGCTGTATGCCTGGGGACCCTTAAGGTGGTGTTACTTTAGATTCAGGTCCATGTCCCCCAAGACACACAGACTCTGGAAACCCTGTATATGCCATATTATAAATAATGACTGATTCATACTGTTGGGACACATACTGTTAGATGCTAATGTCATCAACTGCAGCCACCTGTCTGTTGTCTTCTATAATGTAAAAAAAATCAAGTCTAGTCTGGCTTGCTACAACTTCTAAGAGTCTTTCACCCATTGTTGTTTGTGCTATTTAAACCTTCGATTGTATGAAGGAGTTCTGTGTTGAAATGTATGATAATGTGTAGTGTAGTTAGGGAGTCGCATTGGCTGCTTTAAGGGATTAGTTAATTAGCTCATGTTAATTAGGTTTCTGGTTACAGTTGTATTGTTAGAGTAATATGATCAGGAGGGGGGGGGGGCCTCCTCTTCTACTGTATATGAGACTGTATTCTTCTAATAAAAGAGTTCATGTTCGGCAGCTAAACAAGTGTTGTCTTGTTTTGTGCTTGTGAGTGATTGGAATATCTGATATCAGACTGGGAGGAAGTGGTATATGACGAAAGCACTCAAGCGGAGTGTGAGACGTTTCGTCACAGTAGTGGTAACTGAAAAAATTCTTCCTTATATTTTCTGATCTGCTGCTCTATGCTGTTTGGGGGGATCCTCTGCCTGGGTCTTCTGTGGCATTTAGAAAGAAACCAAAAGGCTGGCTGCTTAAATATGGATGACGCTTCTTCCACTTCCTGGGATTTTTCAATATTCTCCTGTTCCAAATCATCTTCAGACAATTCCTCATCATGTCTGTGGGGCAATGTGAATTTTCTAATGGCATACTCCTCTGCCTTTTTAAGCAGTTCCTGAGTATCTTCATCCGCCACATCAAAAATGGTTTCACACAAAGTAGGGTTGACAAAACAAGCAGCTCCTGCAAGTGGCGAGAATATTTCATCAGTTGGATCTAAGCATAAAGGCGTTTTGCTTCACACTCCCTTTCATATTCTGTGCAATTATGGCAAGGTCTTGGTAGCTAGTGTTCTGTTTGATCTACTCAGCCACCTTGAGGACTTTAACCACTTCACATCTGCGCTATGGTCGAATGACGGCCACAGCGCGGACCTGAATTCCTGGGAGGCTGTCATATGACGGCCTCCCCTATGCACGTGCCCTGCGCGTGCCTTGCAGGGCGCGCGCTGAGCGCGCTGTGATCACTGAGTCACTGAGACTCGGGTGATCACCGATCCAAGTAAGGGGCCGGTCCCGGCCCCTTACCATGTGATCAGCTGTCAGCCAATGACAGCTGATCACATGATGTAAACGAAAGATCGGTAATCGTTTTTTTTTTTCTACTCACGCTGACAGCGTGAGTAGAAAAAAAATCCAGTGTGTGGAGCAGTCATTTAAAAGAATAAGGCCACAATGCTCCAATATCTTCTGTGTTGCAATGGAAGACTTGCGGAAGAGATTCACTACTGATCTTGCTTTATCCAAGATTCTCTTAACACTTTCCTCCTTCTGTACTATGTGGAACACAAGTTGTAAGGTATGTACCGCACATGCTGTCTGGTCCATGTCGATCTATTGGTACCTAACAATTGGAATACAGTCAAATAAGCATATGGTATAGAAAAGATTACTGTTCCATTCTATTTTAACACTTAACATCTTATGGGAAAACTTTTACACAAGATTACAAATAAAGTGGAAAAATAACAAAGATGCACCAGTAGAGCAGAGCAGATAGCGCCCCCATATCAATCATCTCATAACACCCCCTTTCCCTACAGAAGAAACTCCCTTTCTCCTGGGCACAGGATCCTCTCAGGGTGGATCTGGGCTGTAACAGAGCTCATCTACAGGTGGGTGGAGCAAGCGAGACAACCCTACACTGCACCCCAGATCACTGCTTCCTGCCCTGCAGACATCAGAGCAGAATGAAGATAACAGCGGACAGAAGCCAGACTGCATGTTCTCCTCCCACGAGTCCCCGTGTTCTGCCTTCCAAACTGTATAATTCTGTGCTGTAAATGTGTTCTGCCCCTTGCAGTTCTGGTTTACTGAAAGTGAAAGTAAAAATCTTGACTATGCTAGGTATATACTGGGACTTTTCAGGCTCCACATGGATGTATTCCACACACTATATCTTATTAAAAATCATTATTTTTGATAATGTGGAATACTTCTATGTAGAACCTGAAAAGTCCCAGTATATTCCTGACATTGTCAAACATTTGAGCATAAACAGCAAGGGACATGGTGCCAGAATACAGGCCTACTCCAGGAAAGTGAAAAAGTCCACCCTTGCATTGCTGGGGGGAAATTGCCACTTTCAGTTATGTTTCCATCCTCCAGCCAGCTGCAGGGCTCTCCTCCTCCACCCAAAGCCTCAGCATCATCACATACCATACAGAAACTTTAAGGCTACTTTCACACTGGGACGGACGGGCGGGCGTCGGCAGTTAAGCGCAGCTATTTTAAGCGACACTTTACCGTCGTTTTAGCGGCGCTATTCGGCCGCTAGCGGGGCACTTTTAACCCCCGCTAGCGGCTGAAAAAGGGTTAAAGCCACCCGCAGAGCGCCGTTCAGCGACGCTGCCCATTGATTTCAAGGGGCAGGGGCACTTTAGGAACGGTGAGTTGGGTATACGCAGAGTAAATTTCTTTCAATTTACTATGTTTATTATGCTTCAGAGAAAGGAACTGGAGAATCCACCCTCAGTTCCTTTCTCTGTTTCAAAAGTGAGCTATCATGGGTCTGTTTAGTCCCCTGATATTTCACCAAAGCTTCCCAACAAGACTTAAAAAATGTAAAAATAAATAAATTTGTAAAAAAAAAAAAAAAAACTACTGACACCATCCACTGCTCTACTGACACCGTCCACTGCCCTACTGACTGACACCGTCCACTGCTCTAATGACGCCGTCCACTGCCCTTCCAACACCGTCCACTGACACCGTCCATTGCCCTTCTGACACTGTCTACTGCCCTACTGACACCATCCACTACTCTACTGACTGACACTGTCCGCTTTTAAGGTAGGCTAATTCATATTTTTACAGTGACATTTGTTTTATTAATTTAATCATATTTTATGGGTACAAGAATGCTTTTGTTTTATTTAACAATGTCCCTTTCAGCCCCTCCCAATGCAATTTGGCAAACACTCACTGTTCACCATGGTGCACCTAGCGCGCTGCATTGCTACTCTCCTTGAGGCACTCAAAGGTGTCCTAGGTCTTTTGCAATCCTCAAGTGCAGTGGCTCTGCAGAGTACATGAGCATCATGGGAAATGTAGTTCCAAAACATCTGGGGTGCCAAGTTTCCCCATCACTGCTATAGTGTATACTCCACTAAAAAAAAAATTGTGCAGCTAAAGTGAAAGAAATTAGTCCTTTTTTTCCTCCACAAATCAGTGCAAATAGATGCTCTCCTGGGCAGCAGAGTCTTTTTGAATTTTTGTTTTTCATCCTCATACTGTTTGTCAATCAGATTGCTTATTTTAATTTTCTTTTGGAACAGTCAGATTGCTATCTACCGTCTCCATCATGCTAACAAAGTCCTCATCTTCAATCGTTCTGACTGGTAATCCGATGTGCCCAATCAATCTTGCTATGGCCTCTTCCCTGGCCTGTTGTTCCTTAGATTCAATTTTGTAATTTAAAGCACCTAAAAGAGCAGTGCAAACAGTTTTCTGTAGTGCACTGGCTTGACTAGGCCTGTCATTGGAGGTTTTCTGTATCTGTGGGGTTGAATTAGGGGGAAAAGTCAAGTTATTCTGATTTTACGTTCTCTCACCCCACACAGTCAGCTCCAAGTTGTCTCTCTAGAATATATTACATGTATGGCCCTTCCCAGGGTGGGCCCTAGGCCTTTAGGCACCCTGTGCTGTTGCTCTTGGCCTGGGAACCTAAGACAACTTCTATCTAGGAGAGCAACAGCTGGGGAGATACGGTGGGATCTGAGTTTCTATAATTCCATTTGGTGTCCTTGGATGCCTATGATCACCTACGATTCCTGTATCTGAGTCCATTTATTCAGCTCCGGAGGGCTAACTTTACACAAGCTTCCCCTGTTCCTCTGTAGTGGGGGGTCATGGGGCTCTGGTAAGCGGCTAATTTTTATCACTGGTGGTGGACTGCACGCAACATTTTCCACGTCATGACAGATTTCAAATGTCTCTCATATTAATGGACTTTTTCAATTTTGCAGTTTCCTTCATTTATTTTTTCACGGGTGTTTGACTACGTTTGGACATTTATTACATATTTTTTGCATTTACCCAACCTTACTTTTCATAATTTTTAGAACATACCATTTGTGGTTATTTATGTTATATTTGTTTATGGTTTATGGATAATACTATTGATTGATTATGCATTATTGAGTCAATGCTGTAGCGCGATTCTATTATTATCTACATTTTTACACTGTTTTTGTTGTGCAGGAGAATCGCTGCTTCTTTCACATTATTTGCCAATTGTTTTAATTTTATACATTTGGGTTATAGCACATTATTTTGGTACACTTTAGCGCAGTTTTTTCCCTTTTTCTTTTCCATTATCACCCTATATCAAGAAGTGCCCAAACAAAAACTTCATGGCAAGATCACCATTAAAGGGACTACATACAGTTAGAGGGTATTTTTCCCTATCACATGCACTATGAACAGGTAGTATTGTAACAGTGAAGTAAAAGATCATTCAGTGATTGTTGTCTGATCTCAGTAGACATTTCCACCTGGTCATTCTCTTTGGATTTTCCACTCATATTCCAGGTTCTGCAGTTTCCTGCTGAAGACCATGCTCGATGTCTAACAAAAATACAATTGTTTGGTCTTTAATTTGAGTAGCCACTGCCTTTCATTTTTTAACTAGCCTCAATGTATGTAGCCTGAACCATGCAATTGTATAATAATGTGATTGATTGTATGTTTTTTTTAATGTGTTTATTTCTTCAGGATCTCCAAGGGCCCCAGGACATAACAACAACAGCATCACTGATGCAAAGGTTGGGGGGACTCTAAATCTGACAGTGACTGTGGAACCTGGACTGCCAGTGAAATTCACTTGGCAGCCACCCTCTAATAATATAAGCAGGAAATACTCTGTGAACAGCACCGATTTTAGTTCCAGTTACCTGATCCAAGATGTGGCTGAGGAGGATGCTGGACAATATAAATGCATAGCTGAGAACATTATTGGAAATCAGAGCTTTTTATTCACCGTCAAAGTGTCTAAAGGTGAGTCTGTCTTTTTCTAGAAGACATAAATAATAATAGGATAAAAAATTTTCATATGAAAACACTGTTAATGTGGAACTTAAAAAGAATGGCATCACAATACATATTTGTATGTTTCATCGTGGTTCATCGTCGGTGTTAGTGGGAGGTATAGTGCACTATGACTGTGTCATTGGGAGGAATTGTGGCCAGTGCTGTGTTTTGGCCAAGGCCTAGGGCAGCACTTTTGCGGGGGGGGCGGCAGAAGAGCCGCCACCCCAGACGAAAAAAAGCACCAGCACCCTCCTCACAGCTCCCGCACGCAGGGCCACCATCAAGGGATTACAGCTGAATCCCAGAGCCCAGTGTCACAACAAGTTCTGGCACTGAGCTCCGGTAACTGGCCAGACAGGGGTGCTCTAGCGTGGGCACCTGGGACATCTGCCGCCCGGGGTCCCGTAAGCGGCGATCGGATTTCTGTAGCAGCTGACACCTCTCTCCCCATTGACAGCTGCACACACTCCTCGGTTCCTCCACCTACTTGGCTCCAATGTTCTAGTGTACACAGCCAGAAGGAGAAGGAGCCACAGAGGAGGGACACAACTTCAGTGCAAGAGCCGTGCTGCTGGTCTGAGGTCTGTGTATAGTTTACAGAGGAGGGAGACACAGTAACCGGGAAGGGGGGCATATAACAGATGCACACATGGAGTGATGGGAGGGGTAAGGGGATATGTGCTGGGGGTGCTTTGGGAGGAGAGCGCATATGTGCTAGTGGGGGGGGTCTTACCCCCCCTACTAGCACATGTCCTCTACTCTCCCAAAGCACCCCCAGCACATATCCCCTTACCCCCCTCTCTCCCCAAATTAAAAGATGCTGCGTCCCTCTCTGTCCTCCTCCCGCGGTGTCCATCTCTGTCCTCCTCCCACAGCGTCCCTTTGTCCTCCTCCCACTGCGTCCCTCTGTCCTCCTACCATGAAGATAACAGAGTGAGTCGTAAAAGGGAAGGGGGTGGGACATATTTAAATTGGGGGATGCGAGTTTAGTCAGGCCTAGGGCAGCACAAAACCTAAATACACCACTGATTGTGCCCATCAGTAATTTCAATAGGAGCAATAGTGGCTCATCAATGTTGCCAGTGGGAGGGATTGTGCCCCATCATTGGTGCTAGTGGGAGGCATTGTGTTCTACTGTTGGGGTCAATGGGAAGAATTGATTATCATCACAGCAATCAAAAAACTCTATATACAGTTTTGGAATATATTATCATTTTTGTCAGTTCATCACGGTTTTTTATTATTATTATTTTTCTTAATATTGATAAGTAGGCACTTTAAAAGTATTTGTTGGAACTAATTTTAGGAGATAGCGCAGCATAGTAATTTTTTATTTCTATTGTTTTACACGACTTTATGGGACGTGATCAGTGCTAGCAGCTGTCGATCATTATTACTCCTCTATTATAATTTGTTTTCTATATATTTTGTCACTTTTAAAACAGGTAGCTCGCAAGATCCTCATATTTTGTAAGAATTGTGCCCCATCATTGGGGTCAGTGAGAGGAATAATGCAAAAAGGGCCAGTTAAAGAAAATCTATGGGCTACAGTTTGGGGAGTGTTACATTAGTCCGTCTGTATCAATTTGCCATTTTTTTCCCCACAGCTGCTGTTGTTCCTCCTACTACTACTACTCCTGCTGCTGGCTTGAGCGGTGGTGCAATAGCTGGTATTGTAATCGGGGTTTTGGCTGGTGTTGCTTTAATTGGAATCGCTGCGTTCTTCATTGTGAAGAAAAGTGAGTTTTTTCCAAATGTAACTTTTTTCTGTAAACTAACCTTCATGTCATTGTGTTAAACCTGCACTGTTCTGCTTAATGTGCATAATATGTGTACAGTCTGTCTTGGACCTGTAAGTTGCATGCTCACATCCCTTTTCCAGCCAGAAAAGCCTCTTCAGTGCTCCTACACTGTGATTTAAGTCACTGTGCTGCAGGGGTTTTGGGATCTGACTTTCCCTGTCTTCACGACTAAGCTTCACTCACTGCCACCCCACTGTCCATTGAGAGTGCAATGAAGCAGTTTTACTGGACAGTAAAATGGAAGATGGCGTGGCAGTAAATCTAAATCAGAGTGGGGGTAGAGACAAAGCTTTTCTAATTTGAAATGTCCTGCCTGAGATTCTATAAGATGCCTGCTATTACCATTTTAAAGTTTGTGTTCACTTTAAAGGCTTACAGTATTTACAAAGCATGAGAAAAACCCAATGAAACCAGTCTGAATTAAGTGTACTATAATTCAATCAACAAAATACAGTAAAAATTCGTATTAGTTGCTATGGTTTTTTATATTTTCAAATAGTTGCTTCACTTTGAACTGTTACATATTCATGTTGGAGTTTGTGCTTTGTAGTATTGTGATAATATATTCTCTTTCCATGGTGTATTTGTATGTGCTTTTTGTCTTCACATCTATGCTTGACCATTTACCTTCTCCTTCCAACCCTTGTGCAGTTTGCACGCTTGCTGCTAATTTACTTTTATTCTACTAATTCTCTGAGTCCCCTGTTCAAGACCACTGCATGTACAGTATCTCACAAAAGTGAGTACACCCCTCACATTTTTGTAAATATTTTATTCTATCTTTTCATGTGACAACACTGAAGAAATGACACTTTGCTACAATGTAAAGTAGTGAGTGTACAGCTTGTATAACAGTGTAAATTTGCTGTCCCCTCAAAATAACTCAACAAACAGCCATTAATGTCTAAACCACTGGCAACAAAAGTGAGTACACCCCTAAGTGAAAATGTCCAAGTTAGGCCCAAAGTGTCAATATTTTGTGTGGCCACCATTATTTTCCAGAACTGTATAACCCTCTTGGGCATGAATTAATGTTTTAAAACAAATGAAGTGTAATATTCTGCTAAAGAATGACTATATTCACTTATTTACATATTAACTTAGCCTTTGTAGATTCACCTTGAGGTTGGGGTTCTCAGAGATGGATTAAGGTCCAAAAGCAAGAAGCCGCTCATATCCCCCCCCCCCCCAACCATAAATGAAGTGAGGCATTTGTAGGCAGGGGTATGAAGGTTGTACCTAGGCCTAACGTACATCCACCAGGCCCTAGATTACTGTCTTGGTTGCCTGGTTGCATATGTCAACTGTCCGAAGTATCCTGTAATTTCAGGACCCTTAAAATGGAATATATATATAAAATAGTATTAACATACTACTCCCATCAAAGATTTTTGGTGCTGGACTTGCTAGCAAAGGAGAAACCATTCACAGCATATCTTAACGTACTTCAGCCAAAACCTTTTACTTGTTTGGTAAATAGGATGATGAATACTGCCAAGGACCACTTCGTCCTCTGTAAAATTATATTCTCACTTCTTTGTTGCCACTCATTATCAGTGCATAAGGCAACCACCCCTTGATGTACACATGATAGCAAGCAAAGACAGCATAGGAAACAACCCATTAAGATCAATTGGATTATTGAAGGTATTTTACAATAGCAGATCTCCACAATGAATCCCTGAAGGTGTGAATACATTTGCAGACAATATGCTGTCTAAAGCCAGCCAGAGATGGATCAAATCTCAGCCGGTTCAGGAGGGACTTGGGTACATCGATCGACCTGGGTACAACCAGCATGTCGCATTTTTAGCATGTGACTATTGACAGCCGCTAGCAGTAATCACTGTGTTCTCCTGGCAGAGACGGTCCCCCCCCCGTTGGGAGAACACAATAGCTCCGGGGGAAGGATTCCCCCATCAATACTTACTGTGTTGATGTGGGAATCAAGTGATTTTCTTTCTCCCAAACTATGGTTGCAGGGAAGAGAATTGCATAATCTGTGCCCTGCTTTACAGGACTAACAAAGAGTTAGTCCTCTGTAATAACAGATATAAGGGATTGTACATTTTAATCTAGAACACTTAATCCTTCTCAAAAGGTCTATATTAGGGGTCCTCAAACTGTCTAAGCAAAGGGCCAGTTTACTGGCTTTCAGACTTCAGGAGCGCTGGACTGTGACCAGTGGGAGCAGAAAATACCCTGGCATCCGTGGGCATAAACAAAAGGAAAGGAATAGTGCTCCATTGTTGGTATCAGTGGGCAAAATAGTGCCCCATTGATGGTGTCAGTTGGTGAAATCATGCCCCAAGGGCCAAATAAATTAAAGCCAAGGGCCACATTCAGCCACTGGGCTGAAGCTTGGAGACCACTGGTCTATATGCATTTTATAATTTCACCTAAAAAAAAGTCAGACGGGGGACCAGATCTTGTGTTTTTTGTTTTTGTTTTTTTTTTTTTTAATACAGCAAATCTTAATTCTGCTTTAAATTTAGAAAAAGTTGCTCTATAGTGATTCATACACATGAAAAGATTATTACCAGCCCTAGAGGAAATCTTCTTGGGGCTTTGTTATGAAAAGTAATATATAAGAAATAATTCTTCTATATCACAACCAATCCGTTTCTAACTATCCTGGTTTAAATATGAAACAAGGATGATTATTGGTTGCTGAAGACAATAAGTAGTTTGTCAGCACACTTTTCATACATCCACTGTTGCATGTCTACTCCCAGTTTTAGATGTGAAGCATACATTTCTAAATTGTGAACAGGCAGAAATAAGATTTGTGCAAATATTTATCTTGGCATTTGGGCTGTATTTCATCTGTAATTCTGAACATTCTTTACTTCCTTATCCTCTCGCCAACTAAAACCTTTCTATATCCTGCAGAAAAGAGCAGTGGAGATAACAAAAGGTAAGTCACATATGTACAAATAGACTTGTTTCTCTTAAAAGTGGGGTCACATTGCTTTAATAGAGTCTCTACTTTGCAAAAGCTTTTGCCTACCTCCATGAGCTGGAGCTTTAGTTCTTTGCCCTCATGTACTGAGTTGTCACATGGAGAGTGGGGAACTGAGCATATAGTCTTATACATGTTTGGACTGTCTCAAAATAGCCAAAACTTACACCAGAATATAGGTGGATCTGGTCTAAGTAATGTACAGGTTAAAAAGTGTAACGCCCATAATTCAAGGGTCAAATATCTTAGTTCTGTATAGGTTCTAGCAAGCTGTATTACATTTACATTTTTATTTATGTCTGGAGAGATATTTAGAGGGGACCCTACCCTTCATGCTCAGTTTTCTATTCATCTTATGAAAGAATAAAGGAGAGATTTCTATGGTAGAAGGAGTTGTGAACTTCCATGGAAGGACCTTGAGGGATATAAGACCATTGTTCATCCATTTTGGTTGAGGTAGCTGTGCTTAGATGCAATTCTTAAGATGATATATTTTTAATTTACCTTTTGTGCATAGAGACAGTTACATATTATCTGTAAGTTATATTGATAGTTAGTTTTATTTTTGGGGAATTTTTAAGAGCAAACATTTATTAAAGGAAAAAATAAAAAGCATGTGGACTACCCTTTTAATGAGAAACAAAAGGCCTATTTGTTACATAGGAGGTGTGAACACTCACTGTCTGTCTTTTTCAATGTTTACAATAATTTTCAATTTTATATAGTAATTATTAATATAATTCTAAGCAACAATGCCTTTTAAAAAATGTAAGACTTTGAAATTCTGGAAGTTGTGATCTTCTTATCTTTTTTTTTTTAAAGTGTATAAAACAACTGTAGGAATGCTTAATTATCTACCTAATTAAAATGATTTAAGATTAACTAATAATTCACTTGTGTTTTGAGATGTGTTGGATAGAGGGCTGTGGGATTAGAATCTCTGTCAGATTTTTTTGATGCTCTTCACTATTTGGAGATTTCCTTCAATTCCTGATTGAGTAATAGACCATCAGATTTTTTTTTCTTATTTGTTGCTGAAGTATTTCTGTCCCAGTGATACCAGTTTCTATCATTTGCTGTCTCAGTGACACTAGGTTAGAGACTGATTGGAAATCTAAAGGCAAATCTCCTCAACAGGGCACACGGAACAATTAAAAAAACAGCAGAGATTCTAATCATTGCCTACCCTATCCAAACAAAAATGTTTTGGCTTGAGTTCCACTTTCAGAATTATTCCTGGTGTATTTCTCTCTTGCTGTACTGTTATGCCCTGTACACACGATCGGACATTGATCGGACATTCCGACAACAAAATCCATGGATTTTTTCCGACAGATGTTGGCTCAAACTTGTTTTGCATACACACGGTCGCACAAAGTTGTCGGAAAAAACGTTCTTTCTGAACGCGGTGATGTAAAAAACGTACGTCGGGACTATAAATGGGGCAGTAGCCAATAGCTTTCGTCTCCTAATTTATTCTGAGCATGCGTGGCACTTTGTGCGTCGGAATTGTGTACACACGCTCGGAATTTACGCAAACGGATTTTGTTGTCGGAAAATTTTATAGCTTGCTCTCAAACTTTGTGCGTCAGAAATTCCGATGGAAAAAGTCCGATGGAGCCCACACATGGTCGGAATTTCCGACAACAAGCTCCGATCGCACATATTCCGTCGGAAAGTCCGACCGTGTGTACAGGGCATAACTCTGTTGGGGGTAAGTTCCTACCAAAATATACTTTAAAGCAGATCTTCACCCTCAGTATGATATTGCCTCCTCTTCATCCCTCTTCTGCGCAAATAGTTTATTACTTATTTTTTTTATATGAGAAACTTCTGGCCTGTCCCCCCTTCATGCACGTCACTTGCCTAGACAAATGATGTGCACATTGCCTCCTAGGATATGTGACATACATATCCGAGGAAGTGCAGCAGGCAATGCCTTTCATTGAGAAAGGAGGAGGGGGCGCGTCATTGGGAGAGAGGCTGGCTGAACCCAAAAGAGGCGGCAGCTTCCTGATGACTTCAAGCAAGAAGAAGGTGGCACGGACCAAGTGGGGGGCAGAAGAGAAGAAGTGGATCACAGCAGGACAATGCTGGATCTACTGGGCAGTTGGGTACCTTAACTGTGTAGGACCTGGAACCAGGTAAGTTTAAAAAAATAAATCGGATCTTCACTCTCTCCCTCCCCATTTTTATTGAAGTAACATGGTTTTAATTGAATTTTAGACCCAGTACAGTAAAAGCGAATGACACTGGTTTTCAGTTACTAATTTTTTCCTTGTTTTTATTCAAATAAGGAAGTAGGTAGAGTTGAAAGTGTCCAATGTTACATTATTTTTAACCTTGACTAAATTACACTTATAAAAGTTATTTAATGATAAGAAATAGACCTTGGTTTCTAAAGCTGGTCTGAGTTCTCTGTGTATTCAAGGCCACTTCCTCTTTAGTCACTTTGAGCTATATTGGCTTGCACAGCAGAGTGCTACAAATTTATTGAAATCCTACAGAAACCAGCCAGTGATTTGTTTAGTGACAGTCAGCACTTCTATTACATCCCCAAACTTGAGCTGAAGGTTGCTTTAAAACAAAGGTTGTTTAGACAAACCTGTTCAAAGCTAAAAGCTAGAGCAATAAGAAATTGCACCATGCACAATTGTACAGTCATTAAAAGAGCTATGGTCAACAAATTTATCAGGAACCCTTTGCTAACAAAAGTTTGGAGCTTTACCTCAGAAGGTATATAAACAGATTTCCAAGTAACTCTACAGTATCACCTCTGAGTGATATATATATTGTTGAACTCATAATGATAAATATACGTAAAAAAGTTATATTTACTTGAAATTTAACCCAAAAAAGTAATTTCAGTAAATCTGGTATAAATCTGGTATAAACGTATATAATAGTACAATATGAGATAACAAAGATAAGATTTTTATTTTGTTGAGCTCATCACAAAATCGCCAAATAATTATATATATATATATATATATATATATATATATATATATATATATATATAATTATATATAGATATATACACACATACAGTATTGTTTTAGACAGGTGTGAAAAAGTGCTGTAAATTAAGAATGCTTTCAGAAATAGAAGCGTTAATAGTCTATTTTTATCACTTATCACTAAATGAACAGAAGAGAAATCCAAATCAAATCAATATTTGGTGTGACCCCCTTTGCCTTCAAAACAGCATTAATTCCTCTAGGTACACTTGCACATAGTTCTGGATCTATTAGATTTCTTATACCTGAATATACCAATGAAGTGTTTAAATTAGTATGTTTGCACAGGGTGCCTTCACCCCACTTTCATCATTGTATAAAAATACAATTTGCTTCATACTGATTGATGGCTCTATTCACATCATGTGTCTGTTTATTTTAAAGCAGATGTATAGAAATTTTTATTATATTCTTTTTTTTATGTTTAGGAGAATAAACATATTTGTAATTTTTTTTAGTCAGGTCAATATACAATGTTGCATATATACTGTATATTTCCAGACAAAAGGTGAAACTGTATGTTTCTCTGATAATCTTAACTGCTCTGATGAAAAAAATGTCTGTTTCTTACAGAACTCAACAGCTCAAGCTGAATGAGAAAGAACACTGACCCCATCCACTTCCTACTCTCTCTTCCTGCTCTCTTCAAATATATTAAAATGAGGATTTTCAATTGAAGAGAGAGGGTCTGGAAGAAAACAGCATCTGCTGTACTTATTCTGCAGAAATTCCAGAATAAGTACAGCTCTGTAATAGCAGTATTGAAAATGGCAGTTCAAAATTGTGTTATTTTAAACCAAAAAATTTAGTATCACTTTATGTTACAAACATGTTATACAGTGGAACCTTGGTTTACGAGTGACGTGGTTAACAAACTTTTTGAAAGACAAGCAACTTTTTTTTTTTAATTCTGACTCCGTTTGCGAGTGTTGTTTTGCAAAACGAGCAGAATTCAAGCTAATGGGTGATGCATTACTGCATTAGGCCAGAGGTGCGGGGGCATGGGGGACACTTGGAACGGTTCAGAGCCATCGGAAATACTCGGAATGACTCGGAAACACTAGGAAATACTCCTTTCCCTAGTGTTTCCAATCCTTTCCGAGTTCAGTCAAGCTGTCCCCGAGTATTTCCGAGGCTCTCTGGCATCCCCCCACCTCTGGCCACATGCGGTATTGCATGTAATAGAAGTTAATGCGGAACGAATTATCTTAATTTCCATTGACTTCTATGAGGAAACTCACTTTGATATGCGAGTGCTTTGGATTACAAGCATTCTCCTGGAATGGATTATGCTCTTAATCCAAGGTTCCACTGTACTTACCTGCTCTGTGTAATGGTTTTGCACAGAGCAGCCCTGATCCTCCTCTTCTCGGGTCCCTCACCGTCGCTCCTGGCCCCTCCCTTCTGCCGAGTGCTCCAGCAGCAAGCAGCTTGCTATGGGCGCACCCAAGCCACAGCTCCCTGTGTCCATTTAGACAGAAAGCCGTGGTTTGGCCCGCTCCCTCTCTCTCCTCATTGGCTAACTGACTTTGATTGAAAGCAGCGAGAGCCAATGGCAGCCGCTGCTGTGTCTCAGCCAATCAGGAGGGAGAGTCCCGGGCAGCCGAGGCACTCATGCAACATCGCTGGATCAAGATGGTATAAGTATTAGGGGGGCTGCTACACACAGACTTTTATCTTTATGCATTAAGATAAAAAAAACTGCCTCTAGAATCACTTTAAGATGAAAATAACATTGATCGAAGACCTATTTTTGTTTTCCCTTAAAAATCTCATGACAACTCATACTCTGTGGGGTGAACGCATCACTTGCAAACTAAGGTTTTTTTCCAATGATATCTTTCCAAATAAATAACCCGTATTCATTTATGTACTGGTATTGTGAACTAGCAACATGTCTCAATTGAATATCAATTATTTCCTCTACAGAATAAGTGAACCTGATGACCAGCTAGGTAAAGTAGAAATTTTACTTTACATATTATATACTACAACCATACTGTCTATGCTGTTTATTCACAGTCCCATGGACCTCACATAAACTTCGTGGCCCTCTACAAGCTTCCTCAAACTCCTCTGTATTTTTAAAGTATTTAAAGATCAATAAAAATGAGCTTCTATATTAACATAACAATTGTTCCATACCCCACAAAGCCATAGGCACACTATTCTCTAGATGCCAAAAACTATTAGAACTTAACACCAACACCAAGATGTCTTATGAGATTCCACTCTTGCAAAGTGCCCTCTATGCTTACTTTTTTTCTTAGGCAAGGCTTTAAATATAGAAAATCACTAACAGTAATACGTTTATCATATGCAGGCTTCGGTAGTGTAGTAGTTGGGCAAACTGAAAACATAACATTTTCTTGGAGACCAACAACACATTGTTACTGCCAGCATCCTGGCACAAACCTACATAAAACACCAGAAAATATTTAAAACCTCTGACCTAGATGGACTTGCCGTAAAACCCCATATACATCTTGAATTAGAAAACATATAAACTCTTTGTATGACTCTGCTCCCCAGTCATTTAGTAAGCAGATTTCCTCATGCCATTTGCATGCAACCCAACGTTAAAGCAAAAAAAAGTGTATTCACCTGAAAAAGGTTTGCCGGGGAGCAAAGTTTTCAGTAAACTCAAAATGATCTTGTAATCCACTTTATAAAACTGTCAAAGCTTTGACTTGTTTAAATTCAGCAAGAAATTCTATTGTCAACCATATTCTGTATCCAGAGCTACAGCTAGGGACCTTCTGTGTTGGTTGTATAGGAGTTTTTGAAGCTTCATAGTAATTTTGATAACCTGGATAAAATGCATGAGAGCATGTGGAGATATTTGACCATGTTCTAGATTCATCTAATATACAATTTTCTGCAATCTGATTTGTACATGGACAATATAAAAGTGGAAGATATTACACACAAGGAACTAGGAAGCAGCATCATAATAAATACAACACAGAATACATTCAGCAAGGTTTTGCAGGATTGTCAAGACCTCCTAAGTGCAGATACAACAACTTACTCCTATTAAACCTTACCTTTGTGAAGTGGGATTTTGCAACAGCACACAACTACCTTGACAGTGTATGATTGGGACAGTAACTTGGACTACTCATGGATCTGTGACCACTTCTTGTACTACCGGCAATTTATGACTGAGACCAACAACTGGTTAACATTACTTCCCTACCAACAATCTGCTGTTTGTTCAACCATCAGAATTTTTGAGTATTAATAATTTGCAGCAAAGCCACGCACTACTTCTTTTGAAGAGAAACAACGTTCAGTGGGTTTATGTGAATGCATGGCATGTAGTCCTTTCACCATATATGGATTTCTGGCTAGTTCAGGAGTATGGCCAATTACATCCTTGAAGTTTGTGATATACTATTAAACACAATGGATACTATACTAGAGTCTGATATGTCTGTGCTGATGACCCAAGGGAAATGTGGTGGTGTTTCCCTCACAAAAAACTATTTGTTCACAAACTGCTATACAACTGTCAGGAAAATGGGCGTAGGAGAACTGGCAATAGTGCCAGTACTGGTAATTGTCGCTTCCGGCACATTGCCATGCGCACTAGTGCAAGAAGTGTGAACGGGTGCACGTAGGTCCACAACGGTGCTAAGATGCGCAAAAGCACCAATTGGCGTACGCACAATGTGACAGATATGGCCACTTACTGGCCTATATAAGACTGCTGCTGCGCCCATCACATTGCTGGATTGTCGTCAGCCTTCCGTGTTCCTGAGCCTCTGTGGAACTTCTACTGGGATTTCCTGTTGTGTCCCGGCTTGTTCCTGACCTGTCTGATCTGCTCTCCTGGTTTGACCCCCTGGCTTGCTTTACCAACTTTGCTGTTATCTCCAGTGTTTGATCCCGGCTTGCATCACGAACTTTGCTACCTGTTCCTGACCTGCCTTCCTGTATTTGACCTTGGCTTAATCCTGTTCCTGCTACCTGCCTCTTCCTCCTGTTGGATCTACAGTGTTTGACTCCAGGCCTGGCTTCCGCTACCGTCTCCTGCACACACCTTTGCCAAGTGTTACTGAGGACTCCTAGAATCTTTGGCCCAGCCGTGTATCCTGCATTATCCAGTATACTTCAGGTGACCACCGGCTCTACCTTCCTGTATCCATCTGGCAACCTGTGCTTCTTTGGGCACTACACCTTCTGTACCATCTTCAGGGGTGTACTGCACTTAGCCGCAGGGGGGAGCCCTCTCGGCACTTCGGCCTCCAACCAGGTACATGACAACAACCAACAGGAAAGGATCTCAAATGTAGTTTTGGATACAGAATATGGTTAAGGCCTTGTGCACACAGGCAAAAAAAATGCCACTTTTTTAGTAGTGATCTGAACACAGATGCAGTGTTATCTAGGGCAATGTTTCTCAACTCCAGCCCTCAAGTACCACCAACAGGTCATGTTTTTAGGATTTCTCTCAGATGAAACAGCTGTGGTAATTACTAAGGCAGTGAAACTGATCAAATCACCTATGCAAAATAATGGAAAGAATGAAAACATGACCTATTGGGGGTACTTGAGTTGAGAAACATTGGTTTAGGGAAGAACACACACAGCTGTGTAAAGATCAGTAATACAGTGAGAAGTTGAGAGCCGTAGAATAAACATAGAAAATGTTATGTTTCAGTGCAGTAATTTACACACACACACACACACACACACACACACACACACACACACACACACACACACACACACACACACACACACACACACACACACACACACGTATATCCAGTTCAGCTCTTTGGCTGTACTATGCACATCCAAGAGTGGACCTCTAATCACAAGCTGAAAGCTGCAGTAGCAGCCATTAGTTTGTGTGGGTTTTGTTTAGCCGGCTCATAGCATCAAAGTGAAAAGTGATACGGCAGCTCCATATCTGCCAATCACTTTCACAGAGCGGACTGCGTAGTGCCTTTCCCCATGGTTCCTGGGCTCTCCTGTTCTTACCGGAGCCCGGAAACACAACCACTGGTTTCAGATGCACCATTTTCTGGCCAGTACAGCCAGAGGACACATCTAAGCAAGCCAATCTGTGCTTGGTTAGATGGTGTGAAGGGCAGTGGAGACATTGGGGTCTATTAGACCCTTAATGTCTCCATAAAGAGTACCTGTCACCTGTCCAATGCGATCACATAGGGGTTTATTAACCCCTTGTGATAGCAATCAAGTAAAAATACAGTGATACATCGGTTCACGAACAACTCGGTTTGCGAACAGGAGAGTTTACAAAAATCTGCTTTGGTTCACAAACACAAGCAGCAGCCATCTTCCCTGCTCTGTCCAGTCAGATAGGGGTTTCTGCCCCCTGACTACCATGAGGGTGGGCTCACTTGATTGGGAATCATTGAAAAACAGTTCATATGAATTCTACAACTTTATCATACCCTCAGATGATCTTTTTCCTGGCTGCACAATGCTGTTTGCTGGGCCCTAGATTAGTCATTTAAATTGGGGTTTGAGACTGTTTCAAACAAGGATTAAAAAGGAGCTATATTTTTTTTCTTTTTAGATGTACACATGAAAGAGGTCAGCTTACTGTAAAAGACTGCATGTTTAAAATCCTTTTTTGTACATATAGTTCATAATTTTACTGTATATATAAACAAAAAAAAAAGTTCAGAACGGATTAACCTGATTTACATTGAACCCTATAGGAAAATTTGCCTCGGTTCACAACCAATTCAGTTCGCGACCAGAGTCATTTCACGAATTAAGTTCAATTTCAAATAAAGTTTTTTTTTTTTTAAAAAAGAAAAGAGTAAAAAAAAAAAAACCTGTAACCCCCGATGCCCCGCACACCTATGCAAACGCAAGCCCAGGGTGCGCACTCGCGTAGAAACCGTGATTGTATCACACAACATGTGACATATTGCCACGAACTTCAGAGTGAGGACAATAATTCTAGCACATGAGCTCCTAGTTAACTTTAAACTGATGAGCTATAAACGCTTTTAAAGCGTCACCTATGGAAATTTTTAGTCACCATAGTTTTTGGCGATATCGCGGGTGCGCGCAATTATAAGACATGGAATGTTTGATAACTATTTACTCAATGCAACCTCATCTTTTATATTTTAACCAAAAATGGGAATTATAGTGTGTGTTTTGGTGCTAAAATTCATTTTATTATATTTTTTCCTGACCGTTTGCATTTAATAAACAGTTGCGCAAATATCATGTGACATACAAATTATAAATAATGAACTTTTTATTCTAAAGGGCCTCTCCTTTCAGAAAATATATAATGTTCTACAGTTTAGGTACTTTTATTGCAAACAAGTTAAGATTTTTACATGTATGCGAAAAAAAAAGAATTGCAAAACTGGCAACTAAGAAAGGATGAAGGAGAATTTCATGCATACACACATTCACGCTTATACGCAAGTCTTTATATGTAGGATCCTGCTAGCCGAAAGATCCTAAATAAAATTTTACATAAACATCCGTAATTTATTACATCCATGTGCAAGAGGGAATTTCTTGCTGACATGAACAATTCAAAGCTTTCAAATTGTCTTCATTCATTTCATCTTCAACATGTTACTGTTTCACTATAAATATAGCATTAGTGTTGCCAGTAACGGATCAAGGTCCATTGCTAAGCATAATTAGTTTTATCTGCATTTTCAGCAAGCCCAGGACTTTGATCTCAGCCCCATCTAATTATTTGCTGATAGCTTAGTTATAGATACAGAAACATTTTGTGCTGAAAGAAAGAAGTAAACATAAAACATAGACAGATGGAATAATGAACACAGAAACAGGACCAACCGACTTAGTACAAGCTGGTAAACCAACATTTTGGTTTTGAAGTTGATTTTTATGAGCCCTTCATTGGTAGGAATTATCACATTCTCTCATGTTTCTTACAATATTTAAAAACAGAAAAAATGTTATTGGCAGTGGTAGGCTGTATACTAATATATTGGTTAAACTATTTGCTAGAAACCTATCTGTTAAAGTGGAACTTTGGTCAGAAAATTAAGTCTTTCTAGATCAGTTCAGGCTGGCACCTTTTGCAGGTATACAAGTAGCTATGTAAAACATTAAAAATGAGTGCCTATACTGTTTAAAATCCAGTAATACGCTGTCTCGTTCTGCTCTGCACATACTCAGTTGCTCTCTATTTTTAGGCACTGATGAGTTTATAGAGGGCAATCTGCTGACAGCCTTGACGTGGAATTAAACCCTCCTATCCTTTAAAGCCAAGGAAGCTGCTTCAATTTGATCTGCAACTGCCATGGTGCTGCACATGTGATCAGTTATGAGACCAGCTATTGGATGGTTTGACAGTTTGGTTGAGGACACAAGGAAATGTGGCAGTTAGCAATCCCAGCATTCCAGGGATGTAACTGTTTTCTGAAACCCTTAAATCAATGGGTTTAGTTCTGCTTTATGATTTACTACGGTTCAGGAGCACCAGGCTACAGCAAAATGGCAGTCTCCGGCAAGAAGAAACAGGAGCAATGCTGGAGGCAATTTACAGCACACACTTCTTTTGGTAGCATAATTATTAAAGTGGAATGTATGTTCCTTGCTAAAGAACATTATTTTTATCAAGTTATTATGGGTAAAGTTTTGCTTTAAAGTTCATGTTTTTAGAAAAAACTTTATCAGGGAGCTTGACATGCATTTTCAAAACCAAACAAATGCTTTCTCACCACTTTGTGAGAAAGGATGTGCCAAGCCAAAGGTAATTCCACGTTCATCAGGTACTAAGTTACGCCATATCGACTAAAACATTGCACATCTTATTCATTTTGAAGGCTTCCTATATTTAGATCTTGGGCCAAATGGACAATAGATGCTCTTCTGAAGCCAACATATTTAGGGAGTCTTTATTTTAGATTTGGACTTGCAAGATATTACAAACACCCTTTTGCTATGGACTGTTGCAGTTTTTGAAAACCGAGTCAAATGGAAGATATTCAGCCAGAGTAAGATCCTTTAGCATCCTAGGAGAAAAGGCCAAGGGTCGTCCCCCAATTTCTATGAGCTGTGAGCTATTTCAACAAGATAGGTTAATGATCCTGATCTTTACTCATTAGGCATTTTTACCTTTAGGTGTTTATGATGTGTGAATAAAACTTTTAAATTATACTGTTGCTTCTGATCACAGGTGCCACTGTAACATATGCCACAGTCCAGAAAAAGAATGGAGGTAAGTTTAAGCACAGTAAATTCCCTTATCAATAGTTTAGGTGGATGTCAAAACACTGCAATAAAACCATATTTCAGTAGATAAATTCAAAGTGCATTCAATAAAAACCTTCAATCATGAAAAATAAGTTGTGACAGTAATATACAATCACCTTCCAAAATGAAGTCACATTATTTAGCTGTCCTATTTCAAAAGATCCAGCTCAGGAGTGTGGTTTACTGCAGTGGCTTGAAAAGTTGTTAAAGTGACTCAGTTGTGAGAAAAGTGTTGGGCCGCCATTGTTGACCTGTACTTTGAGAATGTCAATTACTTGGTTGTCATACTGATTCTTTTGCTCCAATGCCTTCTGTGTCTCTGACATGTAATAAATATAGAGATAAGGATTTTTTACACTGTTTTACAATTGTACAGTCTAGGTGTGTGACTCAAAATTAATACAACTAGTCAACTAGAATGTAACAGGGTGCATGTCTCATTTAGGTCTAAAAAATGCCCATGTAAGTTAGAAGTCCTCCTGACCACCATTTTGGAAAAACATATACACTTGAGATATCTTGTGTTGCAAAATCTAGAAGCCTTTGAAGAACCTACAAGAATGTCGGACTAGAGCAACGGTTACAAGCATTTTGAAGAGAAGGCCAGTAATTGCAGTTGCTTTATGTTTCTCATGGCAGAGTCACTTTAATTTGATGGACAGAAGACATGCTTTGCAGAATATTTAGTAGACTTGACACAGGAAGGTTCTCTGCTGTCAACCAGTGTCTATTGGTGGGGGAATAAGTGAAGAGCCTCTGTTGACTTTGGAAGGTTCTACCTCCACTGCACACTCCTAGTCATGGTGGCACAGAATGTTGCAGAAATAGTGTCGTTTTAGTCTAAGTTCACATCTGGCTGTGCACATCTTGCATGTGGCTGCGCTTGATGTGTTTTTCAGGCACGTTTTTCAGTGCATTTTGCATTTTTTAAACCAGCTTTTTTTTATGCGTTTTTGCATGCAGTTTACTTTTTTTTAATCTTTAAACGCACTGTAAATACACTGTATATAGCTGGTTGCTAAGGAGGGGGCCAGGAAACCACGTCAAAATTTGCGAAAAAAACGGCTTGGGGTTCCTCCCCAGGTCCATACCAGGCCCTTCAGGGTGGCGGGAGAAGACAGCATTAGGAGAGACGGCGGTGGGAGTAGATGGCTCTGAGCTATTTTTTTAATAAAGGACGTGTCAAAAACCGGCTCTTGTATTTTGTTAACATTTCACCTTTTTTTGGTGAATGGGTATGGGTATGATGTACCCTATACCCATTCACATGGGAGGGTTGTCGGGAAGAGGCCCTTGTCCTCAACATGGGGGCAAGGTGCTTTGGGGTGGGGGGCGCACCCACCCCCATGTTGAGGGCATGTGGCCTGGTATGGTTCGGGGGGCACTCGCTCGTCCCCTCCCTTTCCTGACCTACTGGGCGGCATGCTCGGATAAGGGTCTGGCATGGATTTTGGGGGGAACCCCACATCATTGTTTTTTAACACTTATGCCATGGGGGGGGGTCCCCTCCAAATCCCTCCAGGTCCATACCAGTATGGAACCCCATGCCATTTTTTTCGCAAATTTTTTTTTTTTTACATTCAGCTTTTACGGGAAAGCCCACTGACAGCTGATGACTCATCTGTTGTTAAGGACATGGCGGCCGGCTTCCCGGCCCCCTGCTTAGCAATCACCTATATACAGTGTTAAAATAAAAACCGCACAACACATCAAAAATCACATTACAAACACAACACTTGCGTTTCTGGTGCGAGTCCATTGAAGTCTATTACCCGCAAATCGCGGGAAAAAAGTCCCTGGCCCTTTCCAAAAACACATAGATGTGAACTTGTACCATAGGAAACCATGTTAAATGGACTGTAGTGCATTTCTGCAAACTGCAAAACGCACTAAAAATTGCATAGTTGTGAACCTAGGGTTATTGCGGTTCTACCACTATGGCTTGTAGAAACTGATGCCCAGAAATGGACCACAATGTAATGCTTGAGAGGTGAGTAAAATAGTGTAAAAGGTAAGACACACTGATTACAGGGAGGGATTGATACAAACAAAAACACAATTGTGCTTATCTTTAGTTTAACATTTGTATAAAACTTTCTACTGGGAATGAATGTCATTGGAAAGTAAAGCTGTAAAGATTTTGGTGAATTGCTGTGGCTGCAAACACTTCTGTTCTGGAATAGCTCAGCAGTACATGCTCTGCCTGATTCGGTGGTAAAAAAAAAAATCAGATGTAGTTGATCTCAGGGAGTGGTTAGATTTACAACACACTATGCCTTTGTGGGTTTTCCATTTACAACGTTGAATTCTTCAACGTTGGGGGGTGGGAGCAGAGAACTGTCCCGGCCAGGAGAATTAAGTGATTAATGCCAGTGGCTATAGCTGCTAGCAATAATCTCATGCTAGAAATATGGCATCCTGGTTGTACCCAATTCAATCAATGGATCAACTTGGGTACAATCAGCCCACCCATACAGCTTAAGTGTCAAAGGACTAGGAGTGTAGTAAGTGGTGATGGGCACAGGCGTGTTCGGATCGAACCCACCAAGAAGCCGTCACTGTACACCACCAATCATAGGCAGTGAGGCGTTTCCCGACCGGCAGCTGCACATACGCCTATGATTCGGTGGTGTGCAGTTCCGGCTTCCTGGCGGGTTTGATCCAAACACGCCCACGCCCATTCCTAATAGTAATCACCACACTTGTGTTCCATTGCCTTGTAGTTGTATTTAGCTTCTTTTTTTTTTAACTGAAAGTTCAGTTGGGTATTAGACACATCACACTTAGCATATTTGACCTCAGACACTCAATGCAATTGCAGGAGCAAATTCCTGATTATGTTTAACTGTATTTCAGGTGTAGCAGAAACGGCTTTGACAAACAACGAACAAGAGGTAAATGTTGTAGTTACTACACCATCATCAATTTATGATGTGCACTGTTTATATACAAAACCTGTTCTTATGAGATTAGTAACCCATGATCCTGCTACCCACAATCCTAAAGGCAGTCCTTATAAATCAATACAGCCTAGAGCCAACTCATGATGATGTTTTTCCTTTTTTTTTGTTCTTGGTGCTGTTACTTTTTATATAGACATTTTATTTATTTTTGTTTTTTTGTTTATTAGGTGCTTAAGTTGGCTTTTAGTGTTTTACTGGTTGTTTAGGTTAGTGTAATCTTTTATTGGGTGTTTAGGTTAGATTAGTGATAGGTTAGAAAGCGTCCTCCAAGTAAAATGTGATTTTTTCATATGAAGAAAAAGTGCACACATCAAAGCCTTTTACAACATTACAGCACAGTTCTATCATTTTGTACTTCTTGCTTTCTGTATAGCCAAAGCAGAGGTGAAAAACAAACAGAACTTGTGTGTTAGGGCTGTAGGGTGAAAATCGGGACACCAACCAATCTGTTATCTCGAATTCCGTATAAATCTTCTTACTCCACCCTATTACAAATCACTCACTTCAAAACTATGTTTCATTAGTTCTGATAACACAGTAAACTCATATATGCCAAGTAGATACTTACACCCAAAGTACACAGATATTAGCTGTGTAAGCCGACACTGAATGCATAAACACATTGCACATTACAGATTGTGACATTAAGGGGGAGATTTACTAATACTGGAGCATTCAGAATCTGATGCAGCTCTGCATGATAGCCAGTCAGCTTGTTCAAGTTAACTTTGACAATAAAACCTGGAAGCTGATTGGTTTCTATGCAACGCTGCGCCAGATTTTGCACTCTCCAGTTTTAGTAAATCAACCCCTATGCCACATTTGATTATCATAATAAATACTATAGTAAAATGTCAATTCATTAGAGCCACCTGTGATATTTTCATTCATTTATACAATTTACTATGCAATTTAGCCCCAAGAAATACCACCAATACAAATAACCGCCTCATTTTTGCTGTCCTCATTACACCAAATTTGGTCCCCAAATTCCAATGATAATAATATTTGCTTAATTCCGAGGCCCCCTTTCCCACACAGCTGCTGTGACAGTTTAAATGACCCCACAACACAAAATATTGGACAGGTGGGTGGGACATCTTTTCTCATGCCCATGCAATATGTCTTCTTGTCCTGCCCCCTAACTACAGCATCCCATTCTTTAAATAAGTCCTGAACTCTAAAACGGAACTCTGAAAAACTCCCAGAAATTGCATCTCATGGTCCTGCCTTGTCCCTAGAATGCTGCTAAGACATGCCCAGCTGTTACTTTTCGCTTCCACCATCACAAGAGTGAGCTCTTTTTCTTATTCAAGCCGACTCACATGCACTCTCTCTCTCCCCTGACACAGTAACACCGAGTTATTTGAAAGCTCGATAATGTGATGATGGATGTGAACAGTAACAGCTCCCAGCAACAGGCAGGACAGAGGGATGAAATCTCCAGGAGTTTTTCAGTTAGGCTTCATGAGGTATATAAATGGTCTACAGGTGCCCCTTATCTGCATAGGCAGTTTTTGCTAAAGGTGAACTAAACTTTAACCTTTGTTGTCCTTGCCTCCACCTCTTAATCATGTAGCCCCTTTACTCAGCTTTGCCTTGGTTCCAGGCCTCACATTCCAGTGAGGGAAAAATGCAGTTGTAGGCATAAAAAAATTATGATAAATAGATGTTCTCAATAGTTAAATGTTCATGTCATGTGGAAATTTTTTTCATGTGATATATATTTTTTGTATATTTTTAGTGTGAAATTCATATGTCCAATATATATATATATATATATATATATATATATATATATATATATATATATATATATATATATATATATTATATATTGTGTATATTACACTATATGGCCAAATTATTTGGTTCAAGTTTGTCCAGTGAAGGGCACGGTTAATGCTATATCATACAAAGACATTTTAGACAATTGTGTACTTCCACCTTGTGGCAACAGTTTGGTGAAGGTTCTCTTCTGTTCCACCCTGTGCACGAAGCCGGCATTATAAAGACATGCTTTGATGAG